>APFE030733037.1:3440-62809 GCA_000404065.3 Pinus taeda | reverse complement strand
AACATAAATGATTAATTAATAAATTATTAAGTCGATTTAGTAATATTGAAGGGACAACATTTCCAAAAGACATGTCTTTCTATTTTGGCATGGCTAGCCAACTCCTATATGAGGAGAACCACCATATCCATGTAATCATAATTCAATTTATACAATTAATAAAATATATTATGATTATGTTTCATTCCTATGTGTCTGAAATATAAGGGCATGAGCGTACGAGAGAAGTTTAGTCACAATAGTGATATCAGAGTGGCGATCTTCTCGCCTGGAAAAACTCCATGCCATCTTGCTATCCTTCTCCCTACCATCATCCCCCGCTCCACTGCAACCACCATTTTGCTGTACCCACAACCTCCCACGGCCACGTCTGCTGTCTGTAGACAGTTTTGCTGTCACTGTTGTGTTGAAGCTTGGCATCATTGCCCTGTCTGTCGTAAAATCGCTGCCCCATGCTCTCGACCATCCACCCTATCTCCTACTACCGTTGGTTGCCCACGTCCCTTGGTTTCCTCTCTCGTTACCATACTCCTGTCATTACCATACTCCTGCATCACAAAAACCTGTCCGCTATCTGCAGTTAACTCAATTGGCCAACAACGACAACAACACCACCAAGGGTCAACAACTCCGCAAGGGGTCATAATGATTGGTCAAACGATCAAGCTGTCAACCAACATGCTCTGGTCAACGACTGTGTTGTTTCAGGCATAGTTGATCTGATTGGGATAACATATAATTTAATTAAAAATTTTTAATTAATATAAATTAATTAATCCAATTAACTAGTTTATATCATTTAATTAATTAATTATATATAAATTAATATAAATTATATATATATATATATATATATATATAATATATATATATATATATATTATATATATAACATATATAGATATATATATAAGCATCTACAAGGAAGAAAAAGAACAAAATAGGGAATAATAGTGACGATGTAAAAAAAATTCAAGAGGAACTCAATAAGATAAATAAGCGCCTTGATAATGTCGAGAAATCAATTAGTAAACAAGACCAAATGGCCGATGATATCACACAATTAAAAAGCATGATGAGCAAGTTTAAGTGAAAGGAAAATCCACCCTCAGCCTCACAAAGTCCCAAAACTCTAGAAGATGAAAATTCTCCAAATCATGATTTCCTAATACACAAGAGGCCGCAACTACACTTCGAAGGAAGTCAATATTATACGAAGTTCCTCGTAAGAGACCACCTTAAAATTAAAACAGAATTACCAAAATATGATGGTAAGGACTATAAAGGTGCTATTGTATGGGTAAACAAGATGGATGCCATTTTTGGAGCAAATCTGCCAATAGGTGAACAAGAGAAGGTCATGACCACATCTAACTATCTGGAAGCAGAAGTGTATGATTGGTTGCTGTGGTGGTCTACTAAGTGTGCAACTCGCTTATTCAATTGGCAAAATTTTAAAAACGCCCCACTAAAAAGGTTTCATGATGAAAAGAGGATGATGTATATGAGAGATTCATTCACCTCAATCAGAAAGGATTGGTAAGTGAATATACTCATGAATGGGAGGTGTTAGCGATAAGGCAAAGGGGATTCTTGAACGAAGCATTATTAAAAATGTATCATTGTGGACTTAAAGATTACATCCGTGAAGAATTTATAAACCCAAAACCATTGAAGATGCCATACACACAACTATAATTATTGAATGAAAATATAAACTCCACAAGGCACCATATACCAATAATGAGAAATCAAACAACTACTCCAAGGGGAAGTCAAGTAAACCATCATCAGAAAACACTGGTAAATATGTTCCACCTCCAATGCGCAATGGAGGAAAACAATAGTCTAATGTCAAAAGAAAAAGAGATGGCAAGTGTGGGACATGCGGAGACAAGTATTGTTCAGGGCACAAATGCACGACGCAAAAACTTTACAACTGCAAAGCAGAACAAGAAGAAGAATTGTCAGAAGACAACGCTGATGAAGAGAATAATGAGGAAAATGAAAACCCTAATCTAGAATCAGAAGAGGATATGCCACAAATTTCTCTGGAAGCCATCACAAAGATAGCTCAGCCACAGACATTAAAGCTTAAAGGCCATATCAAGAAGCAAAGCATTATTGTTCTAATAGACTCAGGAAGCACTCACAACTTTGTAGATGTCAATGTTGCAAAAAGACTGAACATTTTTCTTACCTTGTAGCAAATTTGAAAGTTATGGTGGCAGATGGGAAATGAATAGATGGAGTGGGGAAGTGCCATAAAGTCAAAATGCAGTTGAACAAATACGAAACGGTGTGCAATTTTTATACAGTTCCCCTAGGAGGAGTAAACGTCGTTCTAGCGGTACAATGGTTGCAAACACTAGGCACGTATTCAACAAATCACCAAAAGAAGTTCATTAAACTCAAAATAGACGGAAGGAAGCATAAGTTGTTTGGGTTTCAAGCTCCATCTACTCAAGTCATCTATGCTCAATAGATGAAAAAACTTATTCGCAAGGGAGCCCCAACATTTGTTGCACAATGTCAACAATTGGAGTTATTATCGATAGAAGGGAGTCACTAACCATTAGAAATTTCATCCCTAATCCAGAAGTATGAGAAGGTTTTTCAAGATTTGCCAATGAAATTACCCATTGCAAGAAAAATTGAACACATCATTAAAGTCAAACCCGACTCAACACCAGTAAATGTAAAACTGTATCATTACCCCCATCATCATAAGATAGAAATAGAACGATTGATACAAGACTTGTTAAAACATGGAATCATTACGAAAAGTCGAAGTCCATACTCTGCACCCGTAGTATTAGTTAAAAAGAAAGATGGATCCTTTCAATTATGTATAGATTATAGAGGATTAAACAAAATCACTATTAAACATAGGTTTTCGATCCCGTTCATTGATGAGATGCTAAATGAGCTACACGGTGCAGAATATTTCTCAGAATTAGATCTGAGATCAGGTTACTACCAAATACGGGTAAGATTAGAAGACGTCGAAAAGATAACATTCAGAACTCACGAAGGCCACTATGAGTTCAAGGTTATGCCATTTGGATTAACAAACATGCCAACCACCTTCCAAGCTACCATGAATGAACTTTTCCACCCATACTTGCAGAAGTTTGTGTTAGTCTTTTTTAATGATATCTTCGTTTACAGTAAGACATGGAAGGAACACCTCAAGCATTTGGAGGAAGTACTATCTTTATTAGAGAAGAATCAGTTCTACGCCAAGTTATTAAAATGTACCTTTGGCCAAAAAGAAGTTGAATACCTAGGACACATCATATCCGGGGAGGGAGTTAAAGTGGACCCCAACAAAATTAAAGCAATCAAATAATGGCCCAAACCCAAGAACGTATCCAAGCTAAGAGGATTTCTAGGTCTAACCGGGTATTACAAAAGATCTATAAAAAACTATGCACATTTTACAGCACCCCTGACCAACTTGTTAAAAAAGAACGCCTTTTAGTGGAATAACCAAGCAAACAAATGTTTCGAGAATCTAAAGTAATATCAACCACATTGGTACTAGCAACTCCAGACTTCTCTAAACCGTTTGTAGTAGAGTGTGATGCATTTGGATTCAAAATTGGGGCCGTATTAATGCAAGACAGCCACTCGATAGCATTCGAGAGCAGGAAACTTAACAAACAGGAGAGTTTGAAATCAACTTACCAAAAGGAGATGCTTGCCATCATGCATGCTTTAACGAAATGGCGACAGTACTTGCTCAGGAGTAAATTCTTAATCCGAATTGACCACAATAGTCTTCAATTCCTACTTCAACAAAAGACATCGTCAACAAAACAACAGAAGTGGATGGAGAAGCTGTTAGATTTCGACCTAGAGATATCACACAAGAAAGGGAAGGAAAATGTTGTAGTTGATGCACTCTCACAAAAGGATGAAGGCAACACAACATGCACCGCCATGGTAGTCATTCCTGAATGGCTAGATAAATAAGCGCTGAATATGCCAAATATGAGGATTGTGATTCTATGATTGAAAATATCCATCCATATACCAATTTTGAGTGGAAGAATGACATAATATGGCACAAAGGAAGAATTTACCTAACACCAACATCCAAATTTAAGGCGAAAATTCTAAAGGAATCACATAGTTCTCTTGTAGCCGAACATGTTGGTTTTTTCGAAACTCACTGTTGTTCTCTGAGTTGATTCCAAGTTAGTTAATCATGCCAGAGCATCTAAACTATTTTGTTTTTTTTTTTTATGTTTTTGGATAACCAATGTTATGAACAGTTGGAAACAGGCACTTAAACCTTAATAGTTGACAAATAGGATGAAAGGGTTGTCTATTTGTCTAAAATAATTAGTTGATTTAAATTGAGTGAATAGCAAAGTCTTAAGGAATTATAACTTACTAAATATTCAGACAAATTGATTATAAGAAGGAAAGAAGATAAACAATGTTTGTCTGGTCAACAAAATATATTTAATCTAATGCAAATGGTTGTGACAATTTATTGATATAGAGGAGTTTATAATAACAAACAATTTTATAAACTGTTCTATAGTTATTGTTTATAACTTCATCAGGGATTTAAGACTGACTGAAACTCAGTTTCATCTTACTTAGATTTCTGCATAAAGGCTTAAACACATGAAGAAAAACATAATGAAATGAACACATAAGAAAAACTTACAAAAAGACAAACTATAGGAGGCAAATTCAAAATCCTTTCATTAATTTGAAGCAAATCTCCAGCTCAATTACAATTATGATTTGAAAGCTCATCCAAGAGTTCAACCCTTAATAACTCTAAGGAGGAGTTATTTATACAAAAATAAAAGATCTTCTAGAGACTTTTTTAAACAAAAATACAAAAATAGTACAAAACTATAGGAATCTTAAGACTGCTAAGTGTTGGCACTGTCTTTCAGGAATTTGTTGATGATCTGGTCCCCAAAAATTGTTGCCCAGCTGTCTGTTAGTTGGTGACGAAAGTTACTCGATAGTTTCACATAAGTGATCTCACTTGTCTTGACTTGGTATGGAAAGATTAACCAATTCCCTGTAAACTTCATCAACCTCGGTATACTTTTCAAAAGTGGGTTTTTTAACAAAAATGTGTTTAATTTCATGCTTGATTGTTAAATCAAAATCTAAAGCCTCTAACATTTGTTTCCCTATAAGACAACCCTTTATACCTGCAAAACTAGCTTTATTAGTTGCAATTGAATAAAGATTTTGACAATATTCCACTAAATTGATCAACCTGTTATTTGGTACCACTAATCCTGGTAGTTCTCTTTGGTTGAGTAAGTTGAACTTGAAATGAAACCTTTGGACAATAGTTTTCAAGTTTTGGCACTTGGTCTCCAACTATGTCATGAGATCCTTTTTTTGCAAAACCTTCTTAATCTCCAAAATAGTTTCAGTCCTGTCCCCAATCTGTATCTGCTCCAACTCGACCCTGGTTTTTGAATTTAGAACTTTGATCATGTTTGTGGCTTCACTTGGTTTATCCTTAATAAGTTCTCTAACTTCTTCTATAGTTGTTTGGCACCTATCTATCAGCTCTTCTTGTTCAAAAATAATTTGTATGGAAGGCCAAACTTTAGTTATAGCCTCACTGATATCTGCCCAAATACTTTCCTTGGCTTGGGCCAAGGTAGGAGCCATTAATGACTCACTTTCCAACTCTTTTATCTTTCTGGTCAATCTACGGGTCTTCTGCATCTCTTCAACATAAAGAGTGTCATTTTTAATCTTTTGAGTCTCCAGGTTCTTAAATTTCTTGTGAAGCCTTTCATTCTCTTGTTTATGGTGAGTCAGCTCCTGTATGACTTTGTTCAAATCTCCTGCTATTGATGTGGACTCTGTTGTTGCTGATGTCGATTCCCTTGCTGTCCTTGACACTGTAATAGGTATAGCTGTAATTGGAGCTATGGCTAGTTGAGTAGATTGCTCTTTTTCTTTAAGAAATTTCTCAATTTGCTCTTCCATTGTTTTTATCTGTACATTTTGCCCAATGATCAGCTTGAGCATCTCTTCTTTAAGCTGCTCACTTTCTGCTATCTCCTTGGTTTGAGGATCTTCTGTAGAAGGTAGTTTAAGATGCTTCCTTAATGCTTAAATGTTTGCATTCTTCTTTCTAATAATGTCGTCTGCAACTTTAACATCAGTGGGATCATATCCAATTTTAATCACTAAATCTTCTAATGATTTTACCCTGTTATCCTTTTCCAAAGAGGATATCTTTTCTATCTTCAATTGTGACTATACATTTGAAAATGCTATCTTGAGTTTTGATAATGCCATAGCAGTGTTGGTCATGGTAGATAAAAGCATCTCACCAAACTACCTATGCATACCCATCTGATTGATTGGATGTATCTGGTTGGCATCAAAAGAAAATACAATCTTCTTATAATCTAAAGAAGCCTTTGGAAAAGGCACTTGGACTTGTAGGAATGCCATTTGCATTTTGCCTTTTTCACTACCAAAAGCTATCAATAACCTATGTTGTGAAGTTGATGTATGTTTCCAAAACTGAGCATATACATTTTCCTTCAAAGATTCATTCTTCTGTTTAATTTCAAGGAAATTAGTGAAGATGTTTGGCTCCTCTTGCTCACTTACTTCTACAGACTGGGTGATCTCCAACAAATTTTGTGAAACTGAAGAGGAAGATGGAGTTGTGATTACAATTTCTTCTATCCCTGTAGAAACCTGTGAATCATCCAAATTGATCATTATAGGCTCTTTCTGACTTAGAGTAGTAATTCCTTTGGAATCAGTCATTGATTTCTTCTGGTAATGAATGAATTCTTTGTCACCTTTTGCTGATGATGAAGATTCTTCTTTGGGTCTCTTGTCTTGCCTACTTTGAGAAGTGGGAGTCTGCAGAGTAGAAGGAGGTAAAATCTGTTCTTCTGCTTCTTAAGTGTATTCTCCTCCCACTATTCTTGAATTTTGTACTTCTCAATCTCTGGTCTTGGAGTATGATTGTAAGGTGTGATTTTGAGTTCCACCCTTAAGTTGGAGATTATACTGAATGGGTCATAAGACCAGGTGAAACTTGGCTGGAATCCCATCTATTTGAGGATTGAATCTGCTTCAATACCTATTGATCTGGTATCACAAATAAATGATCCTACCTGTGACTTGATTTTGAACTAAGACTTCATTCTCCCTAAAATGAAATGTAGTTCATCCATATTAATCATTTGCCTAATATATGTCAGAGAGAAAATTCTCATTGGAACATATTTGGGCAATTTGTATGGAGCTAGTTCATAGCCATACACTCTAATCTCTGTATAATTTTGGTAAAGATATCGGTCTTTTGTCTTGGCTTGGTCATTCAGGTGTAGGATCCTTTTGATTTCTAGATTGATCCTGGGCTCACTTTGGCTGCTGAGAAGCTGTGCAATTGGATTAATAAAACAGTCGATGAATACTGAAAATTTGAACTTAGTTGAGTTCCTCCTGATCAATGAAGTCCACTATGTGACTGCTTGAATCACTTGCTGATCATCCTGCTTGTGTAAAACAATAGGTAACCTGTCTCCCTGTTGAAAAATAATCATATGCACTAACACAGAGGAATATTTAAACACTCCTTCAGTAGTAATTTTCATCAGTTGTTCATGCATACTTTCAGCCAAAAATTGACTGTAATTATACATGAAAGCAGGTTTGTTTTCTTTAGAGAAAATGGATAGATAACCTAGGATAAATTCATTTACCCATTGATCTGTTTGATAACCTAACAAGCAAGAAATTAGGGAAATGATGTGTTTAGCTCTCTCAGGGAACATTGATGCTGGATAAGGAGGGTCCTTTTTAGGAAGTTCAATATCTTCTGGGAGGAAGATCTCAAAAATTTGAGCTCTTTGTGAGAAAGTGAGCTTATGGTATAGGTCCATTAAAACAACAGTGAAGATAAAGTTGAAGGAATTCTTTTCAGGGATTAGAAGCATCTTGTTAGTAGTTTCAGGGGTGATGGATATTAGAATGTTTTCATTCTGAGCTACCACAGTTCTCTGTAAGGGATTATACTTAGCTTGACACCACATGACTAAATCAGGAAAAAGATGGGTATGAGGAAACATATACATGGGCAATAGGGATTCCCATAAGTTAATTTTGTCTTCAGAGTCCTAATAAGTCCACTATAGCCAATTGTGCAAATCGAACATGTCGAATTCGTACTCTGTATCTATAATTTTGAAGAACTGGTCACCTAAGGAAATATGATCTAGGTCTAAGGCATCAGAGGCTTTGGGATTTTCCTGTAATGAAGATTGACTAGTAGAGGGCTGGTCTGTTTTTTTAGGAGCCATAATTTCCAGAATTAATATGAAAAGATAACAAAAGATTAGGGATGAAAATACCTAAAGGCTTGTCACTCTGATGGTAAATTCAACTGCAGTGGAACAGAAGTAGGAAATAGTGAAACTTAGAAAGCTAGTGAATCAGGATATAAGACAAGTTAGGGAAAATCGCGTAATGGGGGTGAGGGAATTATTTATAATTGGGAATGGATTACCGTTACGGTAAAAGCCATTGTTGAATGAAAATATTTTCATTTATGGCAGAAGGAGGAGCACTAATGGCAGGATAAACGAATGACGAATATAACACAACGAATATGACACACGACATGTAATGATTGGGAATGGATGGCACGGGAAGGGAGTTACCGTTGGCACGATAGAGGAAGGTGCGGGAAAGGACAGGTGGATTTCAGAGGGGGGGTGGGTGGTGTTAAGCTGTGATGAGTCAGGGGGGAGGTGTGTGCAAAGTGCGGAGGAGCTGCCACATTGTGAGGGGCTCGCGCTGGATGAAACTACTTTTCGGAACCCCCCCCCCGTTATCGTGCAACGATGAGAGGGGGTGCGAAATCGTTGATCTGGGCGGGGAAGCGGATCACCGTCCAATTGTGTTCAATGCTTAGCGCTTGGCGATAAAATCCCTTTTGTTGTTTTGTTACTTTGACTTAAAACTTTTACAACGTTTAATTGTACACAAATTAATCACCATAAAAGGTAATTAAGTCCTATTCTAATCTTAATCTAACTAATGGTGCATTTGGACTAACAACCATTATTTTGCCTAATTTATTTATAACCCTAATCTAATATATCTTTGGCCAAATTTTGAGTATATTATACCATCATTTATTCTATTCTAACCTATCTAATAATGCTCTCCCAAGATTAAACAGTTTGGTGAACTTATTCACTAATCTAAAACATAAATTTAAATGATTTGATCATGATTAAACAATATGATTCAAATCAACAAAAGACTGTGGCATTTAAATGCTACACACAAAACCTTAATTTATTATTACAAAGCAATTTATTTATTTGAAGTGGCATTTAAACAGGGACACTTATACAAATTTTGATTTTCTTTTGATGGGGTTTAATTTCATCTTTTTTTTGTTTTTGTTTTTTTTGTTCTCCCTCATATTTTCATTTTTATTCTTTATTTTTTCATACCTCCTTTTATAAATGAAAACTAACTTATCAAAAATAAAGCATTTTACAACACTTATTACAACATACGACAATCATTCTATTGGAAAGGTTTGAGCATGGAAATCCAAAAATATGTTGCGAATGTGATGGTTGTCAAAGGAATAAGACTGAAAATATCCCAACCCCTAGTTTACTACACCCACTACACATTCCAAGTCAAAAATGGGACGAGATTTGATGGAATTCATTGAAGGACTACCGGCATTTGACGGAAAGGACAAGATATTTGTAATAGTCAACAGACTCACTAAATATGCCCATTTTATGGCTATAAAAAAAACCGACGCAACTAAGCAAATTGCGGATATGTTTTGTAAAAGCATATAAAAACTACATGGGTTTCCCAAGGTCATAGTAAGTGATAGAGACACAAGGTTTAAAGGTAATTATTGGAAGGAATTCTGCCAAAAAGTAGGAATATTCCTCAAAATGAGTTCAGCCTATCATCCCTAGACAAATGGCCAAACTGAAGTCATAAATAAATGCTTGGAAACATATCTTCGTTGCTTCGTTACCGACAAACAAAACAAATGGACCCAATGGCTACATTTGGCAGAATGGTGGTATAACACCACCTACCATACGTCCGCTAAAATGACACCTTTTCAAGCTCTCAATGGTTATGAACCACCCAGATTGAAGGACTTTGCACTACTCGATTTTAAGGTTCCAACAGTCAAAAACCACTTAGAAGAAAATCAAAGAATCATTAACTTATTAAAAGAAAATCTAACCAAGGCACATAATAGAATGAAACAACAAGCCGACCAACACGACATTGAAAGAGATTTCAAAGAAGGAGATTGGGTCTTTGTTAGGCTCCAACCTTATAAGCATTTGTCATTAAAACAACAAGAGAAAAATAAACTATCACCTAAATATTATGGCCCGTATCAAATAATCAAAAAAATAAGTAGCGTAGCTTATGGCATGAAGTTACCAGACAATTATCGAATCCATAATACCTTCCATGTATCAATTCTCAAGAAAGTACTAGGGCAAAACCAAATAGCTCAAACAGAGATACCAGAAACCAATGAAGAAGGAAGAATCGTCCTAGACCCTGAAATTATACTTGCTACCAGGGAGAAAGTATTACGGTCCAAGACGATTAAGGAGTACTTCATCAAATAGAAGAAATTACCGGAGGAAGACTCATCTTGGGAGTCAGAATGTTTTCTTCAACAACACCCAACCTTACCTATGCTTTGAGAACAAAGCATTTTTAAGGGAGAGACAATGTTATGAATTAAAAATTCATAAAATAAAATACCTATATATATTATTCAAATAATAAAATAAATAAACATAAATGATTAATTAATAAATTATTAAGTAGATTTAGTAATATTGAAGGGAAATCATTTCCAAAAGTCATGTCTTTCTATTTTGGCATGGCCAGTCAACTCCTATATGAGGAGAATCGCCATAGCCATGTAATTATCATTCAGTTTATACAATTAATAAAATATATTATGATTACATTTCATTCCTATGTGTTTGAAAGTCACAACATTTTCCAAAACCTTAAGCATTGAGATACCAAATTAAGAGAGGACATAATTCCCTGTCCTTGACTCTTGCGGAAGAAGGATCATATCTTGATTCCAACAATTTGCAATAATTTCATTTACAAAATTTTATCTCAAATTTCTTGTATTTTTGTAAATTTGTAATTAGTTTTAATTATAAGAAAAACCCTAAAAAATTATATATTTCCAAAAATCAAATTACGTATAAAAATATAAAAATATAAAAATATTTCAATAATGAATATCTCATTCAATTGTGGTTTACATTGATGTTTTTGATTTACCTATTGGTAAAATCAGCACAAAAATTGTAATTTTGCGGAGCCCTAAGCTGTAAGGCTATGCAATCCTCATTAATTTTCCCTATATTGTGGTAGTAATTACATTTTCAAGTCTTTTGAAGCTAATTACAGGTTTTGTAAATAATCTACATCAATTGGAAGGGATTGGAAGCAAACCCTTGGCTTGGGATATGTGAAAACCAAGATAAAATCTTTTGTATCTATTAAATTTGATCTAAAGAGGTTTTCATTGCTAATTGTGGCTATTAGACCTTATGTTGACTATCCAAAAGGATTTGCAGTTCTGATCATTATTTTTGGCTAAGTCAATTTTCAACCCTCACAGTTGTGGGGTTATTTTTGAGTAGTTGTAGTTCAAAATTAATATTTAATGCAGGAGCATCAACCCTTATTTTTGCCAGACCCAAAGGGGTCACAAAATCTTCCAAGGGGCAAGGAATCTCCCTCAAAAACAAATTGTATAAAAGTAGGAAATTGTGATGTAAATACAAATGAGAATCTAGGTTGTTAGTTTGTTAGCACTCTTAACCATGTGGCTCATTGTAACAATGCCCAATAGTAGGCTGAGGTATTGGTTGTTTTAGAGAGCTAGTGTCTGGTCAAATGGGCTTTCGGAAATGTGAGAAGTGTCAAATTAGGTGTTAACAATTAAGAACACCTGTCCAAAGAGAATCTCCATTTTATACTAAGTCGCATAGTGAATGTAAATATCTGTATAAAAGTAGAAGGGAGCTCAAGAGTGTTGAAGCCAAGGGGTTTCAGGCAAAGAGCCCATGTAAAGGTCTTTGTAAATATTTCCTCCATAATTTACAGCAGAAATCGAGTTTTTCTTGTCTGTTCAATTCTCTGTTGGAGTGTGAATTAATGTCCCTTTTGAATTTGAAGTGTTCATTCTTGAATGGCACATAGACTATGTGGAAGGAGTGTTTCACGAGGTCGCTCAAGAAGGATTATAGATTAGTCAGGTATAATAGAATTGTGTAAGCCAGACCCTGGCGTGATGAACACGTAGCAGTGGCAAATAAATCTCTAGCGCTCATAAATCTATCAACTTGCGTTGGACCCAAAGTCAAGACTCTGAGGTCACAATGAGGGAAAGTAAGAAAAGTTCAGGGCAATCTCGCTTCCAAATCAGTTAAAAGGAGAAGTTGTGGGGACTCAGGACTGAGCTGTAGCAACCATTAAGTATGTTTAAGTTTGGGAATACAAGCTGCAAGACTATCGTTGGTCTTAACATCATGTGGGTTGTTGAAACCTTTGAATGTTTGTTGGTGGTGGCCCCGACCTCGGACTTGGCTTATATTCATACTTGGCCGAATATTTGAGCTTATCCGGCCCCTTGCAAAGTGATCCTTGGGAAATCGTTCGAACCTCTGAAATTCCCCGGACCGGAGTAGTCGAAGCTGAATCCAGTATGGACCCGCACCTCTGGCACTCATAACACATTCGGGCATAATCAAGTGTAGAACATCTTGGACCAATTGTTGGAATTAAGGCCACGTCAACAAGACGTTGGTCACCACCGAATGCACATCAACCGTAGATTGGCGTTGAACCAACCATTGGCTTGCAGGCCGTCAAAGAATCAAGTTGCATTACAATGATACTAATGTGGGGAAATCTGAAGCGATTCCAAAAGGAAAGAGCGACGTTCGAGGATGAGGCTGCGGGTCGTAACACAGGTGGTTAAAAGAGAGGAAAGTGGCAACAAAGGGGAATTTCTAGAGCTGTGGATTTAACATAGTGAAAACCAACCGATCTACAGTCTTGGTTTTAGAGACATGTGGGATTTTCCCACATAACATTCAAAGTCAAAATAGAGCCGAAATAGGGAGGTTCCAGAGAAACCAATGGGATTGCGTCAATATCTTTCAAACTATTTGTTCAAATTTAGTGTTCTTGTGCTTCTTGGAAAGCTCTTTGATAGTACTAACATCTCCAACAAAGTCCCTCGAGTTTCAGGTTCACTAAGGGCTATATTCAGGCCCTTAAAGTGGCCCTGGCTTGTTGCACTCTTAAAAATGTTAAAATTTCAAGTTTGAACAAGAAGTATTTTGACTTCTTACAGGCGTATAGAACAGGCATAACAACACTTTTTGTCTTCTATTGTGATAAGAAGTTTTTATATTCAATTTGTGGTGTTTTCAAAGTCATTTTCTTAGCATATTGAGTAATTTCTCACCGTTGGTATACAGTATTAATTCACTGTTGTATCATAAATCAGATCAGAATTTGGTCATTTAACTAACTCCTACCTCTTCCATATACTCCATGTAGGCACTGGTCTACTTATCTACTTATTCTTTGGTTGAGTTGTTTGTAGGGATACCACCTATGGCATTTAGTGGGAGTTGACCTAAAAAGCGAGCTGAATATGCTGAGGTGAAATTGGATGTACTCCTAATTGTGCTTGCCATATAATAGTCTTGGTTGAACCTTGCCAACACTGCTAATTTGTACGGTAACAGACACTAAGTTGCAAAGGTCAACAACGTTCAATTCACAAACTAATGGACAGATTGAAGTGGTGAATAGGACTTTGGTGCATTTGTTGTAGGGATACAATCGAAAAATCCCAAGATATGGGATGAAAGTTTAGCATATATTCAGCAGTGTTAAAATTGGGCTGTGTATTCATCTAGCAACATGTGACCCTTTGAGACATGTATGGGCTATCTTCTGCAAGCCCCATTTAATCTTGTACTTGAGCAGTGGCAAGGAATCAAGGATTCAAATGAGCAGCGGTAAGCAATCAAGGATTCAAAAGAATCAGGGGTAGATAAGAAAACAAATTTGTTGAGAGAATTAGGTAGATCCATCCAAAGGTGCAGGAACAGCTGGCCAAGGCTTAAAAGAAGTTTAAGGCCAGGAATGATCAGTATTGGACAAAGCATCATTTCTAAGTATGGTGTGGCTGCACTTGAGCAAGTAATCTAACGGCAATGACGAGTCTCCAGGTCCTTCATTCAACGACTGCACATTTTGCTGGTCAATATCTAGGATGTATCAGTGGCTTTGAGCTTGCTGAGATGTAACAAAGAAATTTCACCAAAAGTTGTACAGGAAAGGAATTCAGAAGAAAACCTTGGTCCCTAAGGCCAGATATCCCATTTTATCTAGCTATTGATCTGGAAGGCTACCCTTTTATTTGTCAGTGTAATTGCTAAACGCCTCCAAAGAGGACATGTAGATCACGTTCAAGCACAATCTTCTCTAACTACATTAATGATCATTGAAAACAAGAAAATGGATTCAACCGTGAGTAAGGATTTATAACCGAAATCAATGTAAGCACCTTTTCTGTCTGTGGGAGCTTGGCAAGGAAGTGCATAAGAGGTTGATTATATTCCTCAAATGAGGTGATGGAATCAGCTGTAACAGGACTTGTACCAGCACTCATCAGATCGATTGCTGACACCTTGTGACCATCTTTCTCAAGAAGCTCCACAATCTTATACCAGCACCATGCTCCATGCATAGCTCCATGAACCAATACAAAATGTATTCCTCCTGCTGCTATATTTTCACAATCCATGTTTTTCTTTTCCTGTGCTATGTTTTCAGGTTCCAATTTTATTAGCTAATCATCCACTTCACAAGCTATCCTTAAAACTCATTATATTATGGCTCCCGATTGTCTTGCATGTAAATTATCTTATCCTTTCTTTTTCTAAGATTAACTCTTCTTCTCTTAGTCTGGAGCTAGACATGTCTAAGTGTAATAAATTCCAGAAATTCTCATTCTGTTATGTTGGTGTACATACATCATGTGGTTAAGTGTATTTAGGTCAGTAATATTGTGCATATTTGCCTTATTACTGCTTGGTAAATGAACCGCCCAACTGCCTAGAATCTAGGCTGGGTTCCTCGAGTTTGTATATTTTTATATTTTCCTGCATTTATGTATGGAAATCATTGTTGAATTTGTATTTTTTAAATTCTTCCTCATTTTATGGACATCATTGTACTCAACAGTCTCTTTAACCTTCATTGTACTCAACAGTCTTTTTAACCTACTTTGTGATCATAAATTAAACATAAATATAATTGTCTTATATTATCTATATATTTATATATATATTATTTATGTCCATTCCTCTTTTATGTTGATGTTTTGTTTTTTTTCTTACAGAATTCAAGTTAACGCATGACCCTAGTTAGTACTCTTTGTTTTTTTAACAGTTATCTATCATGTAAACAAAACAAAATTCTGAAATGATCCTTGAAAGCTAAATGGGCGCAACCTGTTAGCAGAAAACATGGACCAGCTAGAACCTCCCCAGTATTTTTCCCGCACGTGAATTGACCTCCGATACAGCCGTGGAATGCTAGTGATCCTAAGATCTCCATAGGACAAACGAATCTTTCCCGCGAGTGAATTGATCTCTGATACAGCCGTGGAATGCTGGTGATCATAAGACCAATCAATCAGTGCAAATAGACCATAGGACAAACGAGATCCACAATTAGACTCTGAATTGACCTCCAATACAACCGCGCTTGAATGCTAGTAGCCATAACTTATAAGACCAGTCAGTGAAACTAGTCCGTAGGACCAACGAGACCCACTAGTAATAATAATGGAACAACACAGTTAGACGAATCTTTCTGCAACCATACAAAAGTGGAACTATTGCACATCCCAAGTGCAGCTCAGCTGTTAGGTACTTTTACCGACTATGAATTGATCTCGAATACAGTCGTACAATGCTAGCAAACACAAAATCATTATAGTTTTGTCGTGGAATGCTACCAATCATAAGATCATTATGGTCTTGAAGATTATCTTATGGTCTTTAAGATTTCTTAATTATATGACGGTTTACTCTGTTAGAGCATGTGGAGGAAGGGAGAGCATTCTTCTTGTACAGATAAAATAAGGGATATTAAGACACATGCACATCTTTTTTCCCATCGCATTTATCTATTTGATTTTTATAATTTGTTTTTTATTCATTTTTAAATATGTTGATCAGTTTTAAACCTATTGAGATAAAACATAGATGAATTCAGATAACATTTTCTTGTCCAATTTTTCTACTTTCTTATTTAACTCTCATGAATTCAGATAACATTTTCTTGTCTTAAATTGGACAAATTTCTATTCTCATCTGGCAGAAAAAGAGTAACTTTATTTGTTTTCCTCTCTTTATGTTTTTAACCAAGATTTGGAGATTAAAAAATAAAATTTCTTTTTAAAATTTTTTACTTTTTCACTCTTTTCATCTAAGTTTAACCATGTTTTCCAACCCTCTTCAATATCCCTACCTTATTGCCTAATCATCCTTATTTAGGTCAACTCTTCTTATTAGTAAATTCGATTTTTTTCCTTTCTAGCTATTTTGTTTAGTTTCTTATGGTGATTTAGTTAGATTAGCTCCATTTAAATCAGGTTCTCTCTTTTAATAATCAACAAACATTCTTAATCACTCTATTTAATTCATCAAAAATATCTAAATCAATTATTCCCTCCCCTTTCCTAACCTACCTATATTCTTAGTTTTTTCTCAAAACTTAGTTGTCACTCCTAAACTTAATAATTTCTTCTTACCTTAGCACCTCCACTTTATTTCCCTATAAAATGCATAAATGTTGTTATCTTTTTTATTTCAACAATTGGGTTAATTGGCCAAACCCCTAAGCATCTAGTTACCCTAAGTCTCCAAGAAAACATAATACTATTTCCTACGTAGATAAGATAATTTCATTTGCTCCTACCACTCATATGTTTACTTCTTCTATAATCCATTAGCAATTCATTTTTCCTCTCATCTTTCCTATTAGAGAAAGTCCTCTCACTTCTTCCCCTCATTTGATAGGAAGAGTTATTTGTTGGGTTTGTGTTATATTTTTGCACGACGAGATCCACGTGTGATTTGTATACATTGAGCATAGCGGGGGGAGGGGTAAGGGAGGAGGAGAGGGGTCGCAAGGGGGGACAAAGTCCCCGAAAATAAATAAATAAACAAATAAAGATAAAAAAAAAAAATGGATAGCTTTTTGTGTATGTTTTTGATGGTTTTCAACACAATTTTCGTTTTTAGTTGTGCCACCCATGGTTTTGTAATTTAGATTATAGAACCAAGGTTGTGTTCTAATCCAGAGTTAATAGATTGGGAGTTTATGGAGGGATATACACATTGTATTTTAACATTGTGAAGATATAATATGTTGATTGTAGTGGATACTGGTGGCTGCTCACCTATTCCACTGGCTCATATCACAATTTTCTATTTTAGCAGTTTTTTACAGTTTTTAGGTCATGAACTTTCAGAGCCATTTTGAAGCCATAAACAACTTTTTTTGGGGAAACGGGTGCTTGACTATATGTGATTGCCGAGAGCAATTGAAAAATGTACTTCTTGGTTAAACCTTTGCAAAGAACTATTGTGTGCACCAAATGGAGATCATATGCCAAAGTTATGACCCTGGGAAGTTGACGTTTCAGCTCACCCCATCAAGGTTTGCAAGTCTTTGTCGCTTCAACTCCTAGGGTTATTCTTTTGGATGTTTAGGGTTTCTCATTGTTTCTTTATGATAAAAGGGCATCCAAGCTTCATTGTAAGACAATTCGGTGAGGGTGCATAGCCATCACATCTCTTCTTAGGGATAAGATGCCACCATTCGACCTAGTTTATTTTCATTTTGGATTTATACGGTTTCAACATTTTCCATTTATTAATGTTGGAAATATTGAGGGGGGGTGAATAAGTATTTCTTTCAATTGTTATTTATGCCAGTTAATGTTTTTCACAAAATGAACTAGAAGATAAGAGACAATAATAAAAATAATTTTATTAACAAGTTGATGAGGAGTCCAATCCTCTTTCAACAAATTAGGCTCCAACCTTTACAAAATTTCCCAAGACCCCAATCTTGGGTGAAGACTCCAATCCTCTCAATTAATTCCAAGCTCCAACTTGATAAATAACAAGGGCACCAATCCCACCAAGCTCTAACTTGGTCAAAAACAAACTTGACTCAATGACTTACTTAACAGATGCTTAATGTCTTCAATTATCCACTATAATCTTCAGGTCCAAAACTGCTTCGAGAGATGTTTTCCAAACAATGCTTAAACACTTGCTTTAAACTTTCAACTAAGGTATGCTACTTCCAAAAGGACTTCAAGGTATATCTTAAACATTGCAAAGTAAGTCCGAGATTGTGCTTCAACTCAGCCTAGTTCTACTCACAAGAAGAGACTAGAATCAATGTAGTGTCATAGGTTTGTTGCTCTGAGGTCTGCTTTGCACAAAAAAATTGAAATCAAAGCTTAAAGTTCTAGATTTGCTACTCCAAAAATATGCTCTGTCCATATGTCATGAAGTCTGCAACTTAAGTCCAACATAGGTCTGAAGTGTACTGGTCCAAGCTCTTTGAGACTTCTCCCACAAATCCAAGCTATGTGTTCTTAGTTACCACAAGTCTAATGATAATGCTTGCAACAGGTCTGAGGATTATGGTTATAACAAGTCCAAAGATTGTGCTTGTAACAGGTCAGAATTGAGATTCTTCCCATAGGTCCAAGCTATATTAGTATCACAGAGCACAGGTCACATATTGAACACCAGGAATTAGAACTAGTTTTCAAGCCCTTTCCAATGAGTGCCCACACACGAACCTAGGATCATCTCATATATTGAAAAGTTCGTTGATGGCTTTCTTAGACATTTTCAAGTACATCCTGCATTAAGCATCCAAGAGGAAGCCTTCATCGCGCATTATCAAGACATTGAGAATATAAGTAATGAACAGGAAGATGAGTCCTCCATGGGTCCACATGATGAAAAGGATGATTTTGAGGACACGTGTTGGGAAGAACGAGTCTATGGAAAGTGAAGTTGAGACTAACCTTACCTTTCTCAAGGATAATACTCTTGATTATTCTCCTTTTGAAAACCTTGAGGAAGATGATCCCATTAGCCCCTTAGAAGATGACATTAAATGTTATTTCCGTATTGAAAAAGAGAAATGGGAAGTTGTTGGCCCTCAATTTGACTGTGCTCCCATTTATGACACCGACAAGGAGGATGAGGTTGAGAGTGGTCCTCCTTTTCTTCCGAGCATTATTTATGAGAACATATCCATCGATACCCTTGGGAAGGAAAATTATCACTTTCACTTGCATGAAAAGGAGCAATTGGAGATGATTGATTCCCGTTTTTGGGAAGACCTTATCTTTGATACCAACAATGATATGATTGATAAGGCCCTTGCTCATACCTACCTTCCTTATGATACTTGGAGTATATTCAAAGGGTCCCATTAAGACTTCACCTTCCACTTTGCTCTTTTCTATTGTTCATCATCTCGAGTCTTCATCAAGTGATTCCCTCACCCCTTGTCATGTAATCTCAATTGCTCGTGAGCCCTTCCCCCCTTTCGAGTATAGTGTCAAGGAAGAGCCCCTCATTGATTATACTTTACCTCCTTGGACGCACCCTCAGGGTTTTTATCACTCCATGACATCCCCTCTCTAATGTAACCATCACCTTGAGCGACCTATTTATTGCACCCCTTTATTCCCTTGCCCTTCGTCCCCCTCTCATCACAACCTTATGGCATCTACAAAGCATGATATTATAAATAATGATAGGGAATTGTTGACAATGATCTTTCATTCCACCGTTGCGTACTTAAAGGGAAATCCCTACACTTCTAGATTGGCTTATTCTCCTTCTCCTAGGGCTTCCTTTTATCTCAAATGGAGATCATATTTTCCCAGCCCCCACCCGCTTCATCCTCCATACAAATGTATCTGCATCTGCTTTGGGATTTGCTACATGAGTAGTCATACTTGCAGGCATATGTATATTGATATGGCGATATGTTGGTTGCACTGGATTTATGATTACACTTAGCATTAGCATATGCATGGTAGAGTAGGATGCATTGCATGTTGATTCTGCATTAGAACTAATGCCATATGATATTTCTCATGATATATTAGCTGCATTTGGATTTAAAAAACTAAATACTTCTATGAGCTGATTTTTATGGGCTTAATCCAAGCATGTGCGATCATGAGACGTCATGAAAGCATATTGCTCCGTGTTTTTCTAATATTATATGTGCAGGTAACAAGTCTGCGGTAACCAAGAGATTGTTGCAGTTCTCATGACCTCTCGTTCGAGTAGCTTTGTCCACTGATTTGAGAGATCACGTCCCAGTTGGACCTAGATGTTACCCACCATTTTGTGGGTGATATCCCTAGAAGAAAAAAATTCTCCAAGATGGTCCTCAGCTAGCAGCCAATAGCCCCTTGAAGCTACCAACTAGCTTTTTGCCACATCTCTGCCACTTGAGCCAACCATGTGGTCCCTCACCCGTCTGCCATGATCGTATGTTTGAAGGTGGGCCTCCCGAACCTAAAGGTATGGCTTGTCATCTGGTAATTGAGTATTGTAGTTTGCTTATCATGGACACTTTTGGACATGGATTAATGGGGCGATTCGGCAAAAATAATGGGCTAGGTCTGTGCTCTTGTCCCCTTTGGCCTCTTTTGGATGTTAACCTTGGACCCTAGTCCGATGGGATCTCTTTTACTGACCCTTGGACTTTAGGGATGGTATTACATGTGAAACTCCTATTTTGGTTGTGTGGTCCCGCTCCCTCATCCATATATATTACTCCCCTTCCACTCATTATGACCCCATTCACCATTTCTCCCACTTGGGTCCACATTCCTCCTCTGGGTCCACATAGGGTTAGCTTTCCCCTTCCCCTTGTCCACACTTTGGGTCGGGCCTAAAATGATGCCCCGGAAGTTGATGCAACTGAAAAGAAAAGTAAAAGCATAATTGACCACATTCAACAAGAAAACACACCACAAAATGCAAAAGATGCCCTGGACAAACACATTTAGCATGTGGGGAAAAGCTAATACATGAGCTCTACCCCATAACCATGGCCATCACCCTGGTTTTTACAAGCCCTAGATGAGCCTCCTTTATCATTTAGGAACCCATGATTGTCCCAACCCCTGGTGGGCAATGAACCACCCTACCTTAAAGGGGGTATCCACTGCTATATCTCACACATCGTGCTCTTACCCCTTGAGCACTAAGCAGTTAATTAAAGAAAAACCACAGAAGGAAAAAGGCATATAAAGAAGGGTGGAAAAATCAAGGTTGGAGCACCTCATGTACCACGATTTCTCCCTCTTATACATTATATACCCAAGGGTAGCTTCCCTTTTATTAGCTACCTTTGTACCCCAACATGTGACCTAGGGTTGCCCCTTTAATCCCCTACTCCATTCATCTCTTTATCACATGCCACCACCCTTTAAAGGATGTACCTTGGACATCTTATCCCCTTTAGAAGTAGAAACCACCTAATAGGATACTTGGTTAACCCCATTTGAAGTTTGGAGACCTTAACACATGCCAAAGCCCACTATGGAAGGGCATGCCATTATGAAGTCCCCACCTGTTGTCCATGGTTTGTATGATCTTTTACTCAATTTCCTTGATGACTTGTTGTACTGGAAAGCTAGGGGATGCATTTGGTCTTATGCAGGATTGCAGATGGTCCCCATTTTGGGTTTGGTCTCCGTATACAGGGTCCTAACCCTCCAGAGGGATACATTGACACATGTAGGGTGTGTGTTGAGAGCCATGGGCCTCCACAATAGTAGAAAACACTCCATGGATCCCCAGAGATGTTTAGAGATTGCTCGAGATTCACCTATTGGACGAGGAAGATGCACCTGGTTCACCTTTGTCCAGCCAACCCCACAATTGTACGATGCACTTGGCAGATGACCTAGGACTTGTACGCTGATGTGGCATCACTTACATCATCATCTGATCCCTTACAGATGGTCTATTGTGAAAATTCCTAAGCGCAGAATCCCTACTGCAGCAAACTGATGTTACTTCTCCTACTTGGTAATCAATACAAGTTATTTACTGTGTTCTATGGTAAATATCAAAGTAAATACAACTACAACATTCACTATTTTAAATAATATTCCGAAACGAAAAAGCTGAACAGGAAAAAGATGCAACACAATGAAACAATTATTTTTGGACAATTGTCCTCGGAAAAACCCAATGCGAGAAAACCGGTGCAACAACTCTGAGGGTTTTATTATTATGTAGTAGTGAATCTGAGTACAATTCTTTGGAAGCCCAACTCGCTATTTGATACAGAGAGAAATTGGACAAAACAAATAGTGAGATGAGCTCACCCTGTCATTGGAAGAATTTGACCATAATCTCACTGGAAGGAGGCTCCGCGTCCCTTCCACGTTAGCCTCTGCGTAGGTCTGTGTAAACCGTACGCAGTCTCTGCATCACCTTCGCTGGGGACTGCGTTTCTCTTCCTCTGGATCCTTTGTTTCCCAGAAACTTCGATTGCCAACCACCCGGTCTCACACACCGGCTCCCGGCTTCTGAAACTCAATTTGCTTAGCAGGAATTCGATCTTCCTTAAGGATTTGCGTTGCCACTGCGTCATCTCTGTGTTGGCCAGTGCCAACCTCTCTCTGGACGTCATTCTGCCCTCTCTGGCTTGTACTCCTTGGCCCAGGAAAACTTCCCTCTTCCAAATACTATCTTTGCCCCTCCCTACAAAATATCACTATCGAAAATCTCTCTGGCAGTTGTTCTTCTTTAGAAAATCAAACTTTTGCGCTGTGTGTGTGTGTGTTTTCCAAGTGCCCATCAAGCCTTCTCTTATACTCCTCTCGTTGATCAATCAACGACCCAAATTAGATTTTAATCAATGGCTAGGATCATATTTATTTGATCTCCGCCTTCTTCTAGAAGTTTCACCCACAGTTTATATTAATACCCTTTAATTATTTTAATTTCCTAAGTTTAGACATAGGGTCCCATTAAAAATAATTAATTATTTTAATAAAACTATCTCTGGGTGGAGTTTACCAAAATGATTTCTGGGTATTGGAGAATACATATGTCCAAGCCTCCCTGCAAAATTTTAGACATAGAGCACATCTGATGCTACCAGAAATCAACACTCCCTATGAGCGAGGAATGTGCTCTAGTGATGCAACCTACTGAAGCATCACTATGTTCTGTAACATCTCCTTCTGTGCTCCTAATGTCTGACATCCTGTCCACCAACTATTGTGCAAATGTTGCATTTGTATCGTTGCTGACGTTGCCAATGTCATCACTCCATCCGTATTGCAACTCCCTCTCAATTCTGCATTCGTGCTGCTGCTGGCACTGCCACTGTCAACTGCATCTGCATTGCAACCTTCTCCAACTGTTACTGCTAATGCATCAACAACAAAAAATCATCCCAAATTATTGAACTAGTGTTTAGTATGATGCATTTCGCTGTTGGAGTCTGACTGCTGCTAGTCTCTACGCTGACCCTCTGAAGCCTCTGTGTTGCTACTGACCTCTGCTCTGTGCCATCTGCACCGCTGCCAACTCTGCTCTATGCTGCTCAGTCTCTGGCGCTACTAGCCACTGCAACTGTCACTCCTACACTCCTCTCCATCAACTGGCCTAGTCCATCTTGCTACCTCTGTTTGGGGCCCTTGTAGCAAGGAATTGATCCGAGAGGTGGGCTCCTCAAGGATCCTACCCATCTATAGCTCTTTCAAACTACAACTCTAAATCAGCCCACCTCCCTACTGGAGGTATCTCGAAAATTATGGAAAATTAATCCTCCTTGATCTTCATTGCTGCAACCTTCAGATCATGCTTCTCATCTTTTTCCTTCTTCCAATGAGGACACTGTGTTGCGTAGTGACTGAGTTCACCACACCCAAAGCATTTGATCTTCAAAACGTCCTGCTTTCACCTTAGTTGCTCCTGCTGCCCCTTAGATGTGGGGGTTGCATTCTCTTCCTCCTCCTTGGGCTTTGACCCACTGCTGCTGCTTCTGTCAAGTTTACACTTGACCAAGTCCCTCCTCGGCTTCGCTTGCTTAAGAGTTGCCCACATCTCATCCTAGTTTGGAAAAGGCGCCCTACCCAGGATGCTCTGGACAAAGACTTTCCACTCCTCAAATACTGAATTTAGGGCCAATCTTACCATCTTGGAACCTTGAGGTGTTTACCCCAAAACTTCCAATTGATCTTGGGTCTCCTGAAGCTTCACGAGGAACGTATCAATGTGTTCCCCTTTTTGCATATGCGTATATCTCATCTTCTGCGCCAAGTACATTTTATGTTGCTCGTAAGATCCTTGATACAACATCGACAATGCATCCCACGTCTCCTTGGCAATGTTTCTGCTAGCTATGTACCACACTATATAATCCTTCACTCCGTCGAGGATCATTCTTTTTATCTTCGCCATTTCTCCTTTGTTCTTCTTGAGCTGATCTGGATCTGTGGGCTGAGCTACCATGCTGTCGACATAGACTTTAATAAAATGCTCATCCAGAAGGCATGACATCCTTGCTTCCAGATAACATAGTTGGATGCCCCATCCAACCTGTCCTAATCTATCTGTCCACTGGCTGCCATCTTTGCCAAATAGAAATGTCGAATTGCCTCCTCTTTCCTCTGTACAACACTGGACTGGACTACACACTCCCTTCTGGAGGTTGCAGATCTTCCGCTCTCTGCTTCTGTTCAGCTAGTAAGAATTCAGACTCCTTGGCTAGAAGTCCTCTAAGGAAGAATTCCCTCTACCGTGTCTCTCTCTTCCCTCTGACAACTTTCTGCCTAGCAACTGCCTGTAGAAAATTGCGTCCCACGAGAAAAATTTCTTTTCGTTGAAGCTTATGCTGCATTGCTCCCTTTATCGCTAACAATTTGGAAATATTACCTCTCTTTCGACTCACTCAAAGAGAGATTTCCTTATAAAATCTAGCCCTCCTGGCCTAAACTGTGAAAACCCTCTGGGGATTCGAATTGCTACCTCTGCAGGAATTCGAATTCCCTTCTTCCTTCAACGTTGGGGCTTCCAGCTCTGTTCTTCTTACTTAACCTGCAACTCTGATACCATGTGAAAATTCCTAAACCCGAAATCCCTATTGCAGCAAACTGATGTCAGTTCTCCTACTTGTTAATCCATTCAAGTTAATTACTGTGTTCTATGGTAAATATCGAAGTGAATACAACTGCAACATTCACTATTTAAAATAACATGTTGAAAAAAGAAATTGAACAGGACAAAGATACAACACAATGGCAGTTATTTTTGGACAAATGTCCTTGGAAAAACCCAATGCGGGAAAATTGGTGCAACACCTCTGAGGGTTTTATTATTATGAAATGGTAAATTTGAGTACAATTCATTGGAAGCCCAACTGGCTATCCAATACAGATAGAAACTGGACAAAACAAATAGTGAGATGATCTCACCCTATATCTGGAAGAATTTGACCCTATTCTCGTTGGAAGGAGGCTCTGTGTCTCTTCTGCGTTAGCCACAGCCCATATATGTGTCAACTCTATGCAGTCTCTACGTCACCTCAGCTGGGGACTACGCTGCTCTTCCTCTAGATCCTCTGCTCCCCAGAAACTTCGATTTCCAGCCTCCCGGTCTCAAACCTCAGCTCCCGGCTTTTGAAACTTGATTTCCTTTGTAGGAATTCGATCTTCCTCTAGGCTCTGCACTGCCACTGCTTCAGCTCTGGGTGGGCCAGCATCAACCTCTCTCTGGACATCGTTCTGCCCTCTCTGCCTTGTACTGTTTGGCCCAGGAAAACTTCTCTCTTCAGGATACTATCTCTGCCCCTCACTGCAAAAGATCACTATAAAAAATCTCTTCGACAACTTCTTTGCTTCATAAAATCAAACTTTTGATCTCTCTCTTTGTGTGTTCTCCAAGTGCCCATCAAGCATTCTCTTATAATCCTTTTGTTGATCAATCAACAACCTAGATTAGATTCTAATCAATGGATAGGATCATATTGACTTGATCTCCACCTTCTTCTAGAAGTTTCACTCACAGTTTATATTAATACCCTCTAATTATTTTAATTTCCTAAGTTTAGACGTAGGGTCCCATTAAAAATAATTAATTATTTTAATAAAAGTGTCTCTGAGTGGAATTTCCCAAATTGGTTTCTAGGTATTGGAGAATAGATGTGTCTAAACCTCCCTACAAAATTTTAGACTTAGAGCACATCCGATGCTACCAGAAATCAACATCTACAGACATCTTTGACTTACTTGGAGACCCATGAGGTCACTTGTGTGCCCTCACACCCAATGGGAGCGCCACATGTTTATTATGTGGAAAACAAGGGGCCAACCCCTTGTTCATTACTCGTGGAAGTCTTAATTCATCATTATGGCACTTATGGAATTCATGAGGCTTCTTAGAGAGCCCAACAATATGTATTATTGATCACTCGACCTCTTGAGATGCCTGTTATTTTTTTATGAGCTAGTTTGGTGGGCTTGCCACCAAAAGTTAGTTATGTGCACATTATATCTATTTTAGGGGCTAATGTAGGCTCAAATAGCTAAATTGAACTCCTTAGAGGTGTATAAGTACAAATGATGAGAGTTCATTTCTCATCATCACTTGGTTTAGACTTGTATCTCTCTTGAGGTTTTCGCTATTTCTTCTTGGTGGACGAAATTTTGGAACATGGATGAATTTTGATGTATGGATTGTCTTTTCTTGTCTTGGAGCTTCATGATTGGCAATTTTATTGGTGATTGGATATATTCCCTTACATGTAAATACAAATTTAATGTTATTATTCTTTTACTTTTTCCGAGCCATTTATAATGAGATTTTTGCTATACTAGGGCTAGTTGTTGCATGCATTTACTGCAAAATTGTGGAATAATGTTTCTATATAGCATATATTTATGTATGAGCCATGTATGTTGAGCGAATTCTCCTAGGGATAATTCTATGATCAAATTTATTTTAACAAACCACTTCACCTTGCAAACAAAGAATAAAAGCTTTTAAGGTCACTCTCCTTTGCCCTAAATGACAAACGAAGTTGATATTAGAGCCTCATTGACCCAGAAAAAAATTCTATCTTCATATTCTTCCCAACTCCAATCTCCCCAAAGGATTAGGCATTGGTCTACCATAAGGTGATCACTCAAAGAAACATTTTTCTTCACCTCTCCTTTATTTTAGGTCTAGCCACATTAGGGCTCCTAGGGCATCATTTTCCTAACAAACCACCCCTAAGAAAAATTCGATCTCTTGGCCTCTTTTGCGCTGGTGTATCTCCTAGGCCTCCTCCAAATTGGAGGAAATTCTAATGGCGGGGTTGTGAGATATCCCAAGCCCTAGCGTCGAGATTGGTTTTTGCTTGCATCGAGATATCCCAAGGCCATGCTTCGAGATTGGTTTTGGTGGGGTTGCATGCATTTATTGTGAAATTGTGAGTACCCTTTCCAAGTATTCTAAAGCTCTTTGAGACTTCTCCCACAAATCCAAGCTATGTGTTCTTAGTTACAACAGGTTTGATGATAATGCTTGCAACAGGTCTAAGGATTATGGGGTTAACAAGTCCAATGATTGTGCTTGTAACATGTTTGAATTGAGATTCTTCCCATAGGTCCAAGCTATATTACTATCACAAAGCACAATTCACATACTGAACACCAGGAATTAGAATTGGTGTTCAAGCTGTTGAAAATTGGAAACAAGAAATTGCTAAAAATAGAAGTGCTAAAAATAGCAATTTGGGCATTAGTGCTAGATTGGGCAGCAGGGAATGAAAAATGGAAGTGCTAAAAATATAAGTTCTATTTTTAGTAATTCAAGTTGGATTCCTATTTTTAGACAGTCTCTAGTCTAAAATAGGAAGTAAAATTCGAATTTGGTCTTACTAGCAGTTTGAATATTAATTAATTAATTCTCCATGAGTTAAGTAGTTAAGGAAAATCAAACTTGAAGTCTTTGTGAGAACATGCAATAATTTCTCCATGGGTTGGGGAATTTGTCCTTGATTTGCTCCACTGTTTGAGGAATTAAGGATGAGTTCTATATTGAGAGGATTAGTTGACTTAGTTTAACTTAGTCAAGTTCAGTGAGATTAATTTAACAAGTTGTTAAATTAATGAGATACAGTTTGTTGATTCTTGCATGCATGTGACAATTGTTATTTTCAGATAACTGAGTATTTTCTCATGGATAATTGATGCATGTCAGTTCAGACAGAGACCCAGTTGAGATCAGATGAGGGACATTGTACTATCAAATGCTAGGATCTTCCTTGTGAATATTCCTTGCATGCAGGAGGAACTTGAGTCCCCAAGGATTGCATTGTTGGACCTGAGGTTGACAGCAGGTATGATTTGGGCCAGTTCACACATGTTATGTAATTGGACCCCAATCAAAATTGCACAAGGAAATAGGGGCTTGGAGGACTTGTGCAGCCTATATATACAAGCTTAGATAGTCCTTGAGCTACATCATCAGAGTACAGATGGAGTAGGATAGCTTTTGAGCTGATTCTTTCTGTATGTTGTTGAGGATTTCCACTTTATTGATAATACAGTCTTGGGGTTTTATGTTGGTGCTTTGCCCAGTGATATATTCTGTGTTATGTGTGATTGATTCCTTCTTATCAATTATATGTGTTCATGCTTGATATTGCTCATGTTCAATTAAGCTTCCACAAAGTTTATGGTAGATGTAGATCTAGTATTATGCTTTAGTACATTGCATATATCAGTTTGATCTGTAGGTGAAATTTCTACATGATATCAGTGAGCTAGTTGATTTGTAGAGAAAATTTTACATGGTATCAGAGCATAGGTGCAAGGAAAAACAGTATACAAGAAGGAATTCGAAGTTTATTATTCGGGATATAGATCTCAAGTTCTTATCACATCTATTTCACCAATGGCGTTTTATGGTTTGAGGCTCGATTATGCCCTTGATGGCAGCTCAAACTATATAGCTTGGAAGGATCGCATGGAGGCAATATTGGAAGATAATGACCTTAAGGACTTCATTGATCAAGAAGTCCCTAAGCCTACTGATGCTACTCAACTGGCGAAATGGAAGAAGTGTGTGGCTAGAGCTAGGAGAATTCTCTTGGAGGGAGTGCGAGATCACATTGTCTTGAGTCTCCATGGGAAAGAGACTCCGTTTGCAATGTGGAAAACATTGAAAGATTTATACCATAATAGCAGTGATCAGAGGAAGCTGGCACTAAAGGACAAACTTCGAAAGATCAAGTCTGAAAAGGATGAAATGATCTCTATGTATCTGAGCAAGCTCATCACATGCAGGAATGAACTTGCAAGTGTAGGGGTCGTGACGATTGATGATGATATGGTGAGTCTAGCACTCCTTGGCTTTCCTAAGAGCTGGCATAGCTACTAGGACTCGGTTAATGGAAGGGAGAAACTGCTAGATTGGGAACGACTATGGTCAGATTTGATGCAGGAGGAGATCAGACAGTGCACCAGAGACGGTTCTTCATCCATGGAGGATGAGGAGAATTGTGTCTTAGAGAGTAAAGCAAAGAAGGGGAAGGAGAAGGTTTCTCTTTCCGAATCCAGTTCTTCCAATGGTGGGAAGAAGGTTGACAAATCGAAAGTGCGATGCTTTCGTTGTCATGAGGTGGGCCATTATGCTGCAAATTGTCCACAGAGGAAATCCAAGAAGGGATCCAGGGAAGTATCTGAAGGTGAGGCACTTGCTTCACAGTTCGAGTTGGATTTCACACTCTTCGCATGCATGGTTTCATCCATGGTGGGAAGTGGTTGGTTTCTTGACAGTGGAGCTTCTTTCCACATGACTGGCAACAAGAGTTTGTTCAGTACTTTGGAGGATAAAGATCTCCAGATACTCATAGCGATGGGTAATAATGAAAAGTACAGTGTCTTAGGTGTAGGCACGGTTATTTTTCAAAGGGAGCATGGAGCTTGCCTTACCTTGACCAATGTCAAGTATGTACTAGGACTGAAGATAAACTTGGTGTCGATTGCAATGCTGGAAGACAGAGGCTATGATGTAGTCTTCAGTAAGAGAAAGGTTTTCTTTAGACCCATCATCACTAGACAGGTGAAGCATATTGGTTCATGGGTCAAGAACCTGTATGCTCTTGAGGTTCAAGATGCATGCAAAGCTTTGAGCTGCAAGGTAACTGATGGAGACTTGGTGGTTGAGAGGGAGGGTATATTACCTCTCAACATGCAACGTCAGAAGAAGTCTCAAAAAATTGTGGAGGAGCCACGATCAGTGCAGCAGCTTCAGGAGGTTATGGAGTAGCGACAATAGGGTGAAGCTGAGTGGAGATCGAGTAGAGACATCTACTCATGTAGAGACCTCCAGTAGGGGGAAAATTCAAGCCAGGTGGGCAGAGGGATTACATGCAGTCATACCTCTAGGTAGGAGGTGGGGGCGATGTGGAGTGATCATCCCAAGGAGGAGGGGCAGGATCCTTGAGGTACCCAACCTCTTGGATGAGACCTTGCTACAGGAGCCCCGATGTGGAGTAGCAGGAACTAATTGATTGGGTAGAGATAGATGCGGATGGAGCGACATAGACAGCTATAATGTAGGGAATCCCACGACAGCGTAGAGCATGCAGGTTGCAGCAATGCGAGAGGCACAAGTGTGTTGCACAGTGTAGGGTAGCACAGGGAAGGGTGCAACGGTGCGAGATGCATGGAGATGTTGTAGTAGCGTAGAGGTCAGAGAGGGAGCACTTGTCAACAACAGGTAGGGTTTTTGTCAACAACAGGTAGAGATTTAGCATCAGAGTATGTTTCTAGCCCAACATAGAGGTTAGTTGGGAATTTTTTGTTCTGAGAGTTGCTGGAGCAACCACACTTGGTAGATGTGTTGCATGCAGAACATTCCAGAGGTACAGGATCGGGTTCGAGAGGAAGCCTCTCTTGTTGAAAGGGAGTGTTGAAAATTGGCAACAAGAAATTGCTAAAAATAGAAGTGCTAAAAATAGAAGTTTGGGCATCAGTGCTAGATTGGGCAACAGGGAATGAAAAATGGAAGTGCTAAAAATAGAAGTTTTATTTTTAGCAGTTCAAGTTGGATTCCTATTTTTAGACAGTCCCTGGTCTAAAATAGCAAGTAAAATTCGAATTTGGTCTTACCAGCAGTGTGAATATTAATTAATTAATTCTCCATGAGTTAATTAGTCAAGGAAAATCAAACTTGAAGTCTTTGTGAGAACATGCAATAATTTCTCCACTGATTGGGGAATTAAGAATGAGTTCTATATTGAGAGGATTAGTGGACTTAGTTTAACTTAGTCAAGTTCAGTTATATTAATTTAACAAGTTATTAAATTAATGATATACAGTTTGTTGATGCTTGCATGCATGTGACAACTGTTATTTTCAGATAACTGAGTATTCTCTCATGGATAACTGATACATGTTAGTTTAGATAGAGACCCAATTGAGATCAGATGAGGGACATTGTACTATCATATGCTAGGATCTTCCTTGTGAATATTCCTTGCATGCAGGAGGAACATGAGTCCTCAAGGATTGCGTAGTTGGACTTGAGGTTGACAACAGGTATGATTTTGGCCAATTCACACATGTTATGTAATTGGACCCCAATCAAAATTGCGCAAGGAAATAGGGGCTTGGATGACTTGTGCAACCTATATATACAGGCCTAGATAGTCCTTGATCTACATCATCAAAGTACAGAAGAGCAGGATAACTTTTGAGCTGATTCTTTTTGTATGTTGTTGAGGATTTCCACTTGATTGATAATACAGTGTTGGGGTTTTATGCTAGTGCTTTCCCTAGTGATGTATTCTGTGTTATGTGTGATTGATTCCTTCTTATCAGTTATATGTGTTCATGCTTGATGTTGCTCATGTTCAATTAAACTTCCGTAAAGATTATGGTAGATGTAGATATAGTATTATGCTTTAGTACATTTCATATATCAGTTTGATCTGCAAGTGAAATTTCTACATGATATCAGTGAGCTAGATGATTTGTATCACAAAGCACAATTCACATACTGAACACTAGGAATTAAAACTGGTGTTCAAGCCCTTTCCAATGAGTGCCCACATACTTCAAGTATTCTAAATTAATTTATGACTTCAAAAATTAAATTCTCCTCAACGACAAGGAATTAGATCGTGTGCAGGTACTCATTGGAAAGGTCGTGAAGCCCTCTACAGGGTAGTGCAATCATTTTCCCAAGAAATTATTTCTATTGTTAACAATATCAATTTTCCTACAATACAAATGTTTTTCATGACAACCCTGTTTGAGGGTTTCTTCCATGCAACTAGGGCATTTGGCATATACATCATGTGACTTGAACAATTGATCCAGGTGGATGTTGGTGGCCACCCACCTATCCCATTTGGACCCCCATAACTGTCTCTTTCAATTTTTCAGTTTCTGTAATTGTAGCACAATTTACTATTTTTAGCAGTTTTTTTCGGGTCCTGAACTTGTGGAGCCGTTTTGAGGCCCTAAACGACGTTTTTTGGGAAATATGGGGGCAACATGGGTCCATGGACTGTTGTTTCCCTTCCCAAAGTGGTAGTTTTCGGATAGATCTTTCTAACGAGCTATTGTACGTGTCAAATAGAGATCGTATGCCAAAGTTAGGGGAAGATCGTTGCTACATCCATGACCCCCACCAAGGGTTCCTCCATGCAGCAGTAGCAATAGAAGGATATAGTCATGAAAGAACACAGGAACAACTTCTCCTCACCCATAGGGGTACCACACAAGCTTCAGGTGGGCAACAAAGTCTGGTTGCATCTGCAGAAAGAATGCCTTACAAGAGGCCATCAGAAGCTCCGACCACTCTGACATGGTCCTTACACCAGTACCAAGGCTATGGGCAACAATGCTTTGAAACACAACATTCCTCCATTCCTTCTCTTGCACCGAGTGTTCAATGTGGACCATCGTTGACCATGCTTCCCACCATTTCTGGACACATCAGAGATTGCAGAACAGCTCACCAGCGACCCAGCTCAGCAAAAGCTTCCACATCTCAGGGAGGAACTCAACGCAATGGGGACCATTGCTTCCTAATGGGGGAGGAATGATCCAGGTGGATGTTGGTGGCCACCCACCTATCCCATTTGGACCCCCGTAACTGTCTCTTTCAGTTTTTCAGTTTCCGTAATTGTAGCACAATTTACTATTTTTAGCAGTTTTTTCAGGTCTTGAACTTCCGAAGCTGTTTTGAGGCCTTAAACGACGTTTTTTGGGAGATTTGGGGGCAACATGGGTCCATGGATTGATGTTGCCCTTCCCAAATTGGTAGTTCTTGGATAGATCTTTCTAATGAGCTATCGTACGCGTCAAACGGAGATCGTATGCCAAAGTTACAACCCCAGGAAATTGATGTACCAATTTACCCAAACAGGGCCCACAATTTGGCGTTTCATCTTCTAGGGTTAGGTTTCGGAATGTGAAGGGTTTTCCATTGTTTCTCAACAATAAATAGGCCTTCGAGCCTCATTGTAATACAGTTCGGAACAGTTCAGAGGCATGTAGCCGCACATCTCTTCTCAAAGATAAGCTACCATCGTCCTAGCTAGTTTATTTCCAATTCTGGTTGTAAGCATATTTCAGTATTTTCCATTAATGAAATGAAGTATTATTTCCACTGCATATTTGTGTATATGGTTATATCTGTATTTTGTTGCGTTCCTGTTTAAATCTGGATCAGCAAACTTTTTCTCTGAAACATATGTTTTAAACTTTTTTATCTCATCTTCAGAAAACAAACTCAAACCAACAATTTGTACAGAAGGACCAGAAATCTTAAGTTTCAATTCAAATTCTTTCAAATAATTATTTTTTGACAGACTGAACAAAGATGGAACCTGGTAGATTTCTTTAGAACTTAACACAGTTGGGTTCCAGTTCTCGAGATCTTCAACTATTTCATGGTCATTAAGATCATTTTCAATAGAACGAGAATCTACTTCAGTAACAAATCGTCTATCTATATTGGAGAATGATATTAAGAAGTTTGACATGGTTATAAAATAGGCCAGAGATTGATTAAAGTAGCTTTTATCTACTTAGCAATGTATAACAAAAGCTTTTCAAAGGCTTCCTAGCTGGCTTTAGGCTCTGTCTGTAGTTTATAGACTTAAGACCTGAACAGGGCTCTGATACCAAATAATAAGAGGAACTCAAGCAAAAACTCAAGCAGAATACAACTTACTTCAAAATCAATTCGAAGATTGCTGAACAGCAAATCTGAAACACAAATTTTCTTCTCCTCAACTGAACATGCGAGCACTATGATGTTTGGATCTTCCTTTGAAACCAATGGGCAATGAGCTAAGGGGAGGAATCTATCTAAGATAGAGAAATTTTTCACCACACTTATTGAAATGTTTAAATGTAATATAATTCTTTTTGGGTTAAAGTTGCTTCATAATCTTTATTTTTCTTTTTCTTTTAATAGTAGACATCCATGAAGAGGGCAACTTTTTTTACTGGTTCCTAGAATCAACCACATCTTTTTTTATTTCTATGGCATGGTTTCTATGAACTTAATTATTTTGTTGTGTTTTCTTCTCAAACTATTATTATGGCCTCTCTCATCTAATCTTAGTGTTGATGACATCAAAGTGGGCTTTAGTTGCCTCCCTCGTACATCACTCTGAGGCATTTCTTTTAGTTTATCATGAAAAAATTGCAAATCTCTTTGCCATAATAGTGAACCATTTGCATATCAATTAAAAATATTAACCCTAGAGCAATGACAAACCAAGCACAAATATACAGCACATGAAGAATGTCTAATGTTGCCAAGAAGAGCCAAAACCTTAAGGACCATAAGAGAAACAATCCGAACTCCTTCAATAAACCCACAACTCTTCCAAATTGAGCTACTCATCCCTCATAAACTTTCACATAAGTGAACATTAAGGAGTAATGAAAGAGTCCCACCACTAACCATCAAATTGTCATTTCAATTACGAATTGTCTACCACATGTATCAAATTAAATCACCTATTAATTCTATGAAACACTATGGGGGAATTGGAAATAGCAACCAAGAATATTTTGCAACAACCTAATCTTAGTGTTGAATACAAGTTGGCATGAGTATTTGAGATTTTGAGCTTCACATTGTGGTAGAACTCTAACTTGTTCAAGCTCCAAATTTCTTGAAGAATGTCATGTACCAAATGCACAAGATTAAGCCTTTTAGGAATGGAATTAGTTATAATTCCTCTGAGATTGATCTCAATTATTCATAGGTTATTTTTTCCTCTCCTTTGAGCCAATAATTGCCCCCCACCCTTGGGGGGAGTATGCTATATATATATAATATATATATAATATAGATATATATATATATATATACATTTGAATACAATAATACCAAGGTAAATCCATCTTGACTTTGGTTCTATAAATCATTAGGAAGATAAAATAATATCAATGTAAATCCATCTTGACTTTGGCCCCATAAAGCATTAAGAAGATCAAATATGTGCATGTGCAATCCTTTTTCAACAAATAAAATTTGAGGAAGATTTACACCTCTATAAATTTAATCCCTCTCAACACCTTAAATTCAAAGTTAAGATGGATTTGTGTTTGTTAATTCATCCAATTACGACACTAGCATTTTCACCAAAAGGTGCAAAGGGCACGTCAATAGTGTTTCGGGGTTTTTTCAACCCTTTCAAAATATATATACAACAGTATTTGAAATACAGGCAGAAGGATATTTGAGCATTTGAAATATAGGCATAAGCACTTTAAAGTAAATTTTTTTAGTTTATTCTTATTTTACTTTTTAATTTATTAATTGTAATTATGTTAGAGTTGGATTGGCAGGTCATCCCAGTGTTAAATTATTTTTCTAACTTTGCAGAAGTAGAGGAGAGCTTGGGGAGAGACAAATTGAATCAACCATCAAGAAATATATATAAACAATAACACCTATGGATCTGAGTTTGAAAATGTTATGAGAAAGGGATCTAATTGGAAGCGAATGTAGGTTCATGTATCCCTCAGGGAGTTTGTGTCACGGGATTAGCAATAGTGTGCCTTACTTGAAGGCTTGATGGTGGATTTTTACAGGGTGACGGTGAAGGGTGGGTAATAGGAGTTTCAGGATTCGTTGTTGGTGGTGGTGCAAGCAATGATGGGCTATGACGAGGATGGGTTCTATGGATGGATGCATGTGTGGAGGACTAGGAGGTGAAGGGGTGGTGGAAGGGGAGCAATTTTAGACCCACAAACGGGTGGTGCAGGTGATAGTTGTGTGGGCAGTGGAACTTTAGGTATTGGAGATCTGTCATAGGAGGGGGAAGCATGTGGTGGGGGTGATAATGGATGAAAAAACAGAATTTTTAGTTTTATAAAATTGTCATAGGAAGAGGACATAGCCCTTAAAAGGGAACTACCAACTTTAGGTGGAATGGTTGTAGGAGGTAGAAAGGGCGAACCATGCCCGATTGATGGAGCGTGAGCGCTATGAGTGGGTATGGATCCCCCCCCTTGGACGTTCATTTTTGTAAGGTGGGTAATGTAGTTTTGTAATGAACTCAAGATCCAAAGGAATGGGAGGAAGAGGAATGCATTCGGTAGGACTATGGTTGTTGCTAGCAGGGATCTCGAAATGCTTAACCCTACTGTGGTCTCCATGAGTTGGTTTAGGCCTAGTGACTAGAATGATATAAGATGGGGGTTTTGTTGTAGAAGTCATAGTAGATGGTATCGTTGAACCACTCAAAGGAACAGTGGGCATTACTTCTCCAAAGCTTCTTCCCACTGCTTTGAGGCTCTAAGATGAATCTCCTAAAGATTCAACTAGCAACTCAGAGCTCTCCAATATTATGCCATGCATAGAACCAAATTGCAGTGCATTGCTAAATTAGTAAATACAGAAAGTTTATCATGTTTTCAAATGTAAAGATGGACAAGAATAAAAAAGTGTTGAACTCCACATAAGATATTTTACACCTACTATATGTTACATAAATTTTGTTCAATTTACCGTTGGTTACTATGCTCGAGCTAAAATCCAAAAATTTAATATACCAAATAGGAAAATTTACAAGAGAGAAAATTTATGAGCATCCCCTAAAAAGGATGCTAAATTTATTTCATGTATATACAACAAAAATATTACACTTAGATTAAAAAAAATAGAGCAATCCTTTCAACCAAAAAATCCACAAGATAGAATGCACAACATTTGCACCTTTACATTGACACATGGACCCAAACAGGGAAATTACTGAAAGAGTCCAACTGCATCAGAAAGGAAATGCTTATAAAATTGTATAAATAAATAATGTGATAAATGAGAATATAAAAATAGAAACTACAACTTTGAATAAAGAGTTATGCACTTAAACGAATAAAAATATGATAGGAATGAGCAGTTGTTCACTCTAAAAAGAAAAAAAAAAAACATAATTAAGATTTAAGTTTTAGAGAAAAATAGTCTTCAAAGAAAAATCTCTTTAGCTTGTAATGAGGACCAAGCTGAAACATGAATTGCCACCACCATTGCCTTGGGCTCAATTATAATTAGGTGGATGTTGAGAAGAAATGCTCCTCATTGCAATGGATCCCCAAATACTTCCAAATCAAAAAACTAGCTATGTTTTGTTGTGACTTTTAAATTTCATAAACCTATATTGGGGCCAAATGAAAGATTTTATTGTCATTTGTTACTTTCCACACACATACTCATCGTACACTTAGATTGTCGTGATATACTCTTATATGGATATTTATCCTAAGTTATATTAATGTTGAAATTATTGGTGGCGAGTATTGAGGAAAACCCTAGGTGAGTGAAAATGACTTCAATCACTCGCAACTAAAAGCCCCAAGTCCTCGAACATGGTTGTGAGGGAGGCCTTTAGCCAAGCTAGAGCCATGCCAAGGTTATGTTGAAGCCTTAGAATTCTGCTGCTCCAACATGGGGGATAACCACCCAGTCTAGACCTTGAAAGCAACTCCTTTTCCATTTGGTGTGGTGGCTCCGACTAGGGATGATGGGACCAGTTTCCCAGTGTGGGTTTGAAAATGATGATGGGTGGTTTTCAAGTGATTGCAATAATAATAATGATAACTAAATGACCTATTCTGACATACAAATCTCTAATTAACTTAATCTAATATAAACCTAGGGTATTCTGCATGGTATGCGATCTAAAAAGATATATGTTTGGTACATGTTAATAAAGATCATTCCTGTGTCAAACAGAGATGATAACATGTAAAGGTAATTTCTTTGACTAAATAGTTAGTCAAAGAATGTGGAAATTATATCGCATATATTTAATGATCATATACGAAAGTAAACGCTTTAAGCTAAGTATTATACAATAGTGCAATTAACACATAACAGAAAGAACATACTCCATATATAATTCATGAAATGAAATGTTATCACTAATTTAGTAAAACAGAAATGATCATACAAGATAAAAGTACCATATGTGTGAGGTTCTTCTCATTTGACTAGTGACATAGATCAACTCCTTTCTTCAATAAAATTATTCTCCAAGCATACAGAAGTGCATCAACAAAAGAAAGTAGTTTGATATTCAAAAGTAATGACCATGTTCCATACTTTCATCAAGGCATATACAAACTTACAGAAGTGCATTCTTTACAAATGTGTTTTGATAAAATACTGGACCCTTCTCTAAGTGCATGAGAAGGGTATAAATACTATCTACCTAAAGTTTAAAATTAGATTATACAAAATATCTGAGGATGTTTCAAACAACCTTCCTCTTAACTAGTAACTAACTCTAAAAATAAAATCAATTTGATGACTCGAGGCTATGAAAATGTCTTGCTCTCTGCCAAAATTTACTTGAGGTTGATATGTCAAACATTGGTTTTACTTGAGAATGTGCTTCAAATTGCATTTTGACCTGTACTGCAAAGATGGCATTTGTAAGAGGTGACAACATCCTTTGCGTTGAATTGAGTGAACAATTTAGTGTCATAATTTGGCTGTGAGGTTTGACAAGAAATTGCTAATATGCCTCCCAGTCGATCTTTGATAATTTCGTGATTGCCTCTCTTTGGATTTTCATCTTTGCTCCCCAGTTTTTATCCAAGTCTTTCAAATCTGGTAGTGACTTTGGATTACCTTATTTTATCAAGTTGGTGGTGTGCAAAGTTTGATTGAATTTCTTTACTATATTCTTTGCCACTCCTGTTGCTCTTGCTACTATCAATTCTGCCTGTTTAATATGTGAATAATATGTCTTTGTGTGTTTCTTCAATCTCTAGCATATTAGTGTTTCTTCCTTCTTCATATTCTTGCCATTAAATATAGTCAGAAATCTTAGTATTTAAGTCATTAAACTCAATTCTATGATCAATTACCTTATCTGTTAATTGATCACTAGTATTCAAATTACGGGTGATATGGGACATTTTCTAGCAGAATAGATCTTGTTGTTTTGATAGAATGGAGTTTGGCTCCAATGCCTCTTTGATGAACTCATCAATAGTGGGGACATATTTATATTTCACCATAGTGTCTTACAACTCTTCGATTTGCATACTCTTTTCTAAGATATCTGCTTCGTGGCTTATCCTAAGTACTTCCATACTTTGTTGCAATTGGACTATTTGTATTGTGGCTTGCTTGTTCTTATTGGTTTTTTCAATTTCCAGCTATTGTTAAAGTTGTGATATCCTTTTTTCTCTTTCCCTTAACAAAACAAATACTTCATTGGCCTTATCAATGGCGGGAGTAGCATATGCCCCTACAAATTGTGACAACCTGGTTAAATTTTTAGTTGGATTTGAACAAATATCCTTCTAGACTATCTCCATTGGTTCATTCCCTAGTGGGATTTCAGGTGTTTCCACTCTTCTTCTCTTCCTCTGTCTTCTTACTACAGCCTTATGCAGTGGGCTGTAGAATACATCTAAATGAGGTATTTCTGTACCCTTTAGGATCATCTCAGGTGTCAGAAATGTAGGTATGATTTCTACATTCTGTGAATTTTTCCCTTGCTCGTTCATTGGCTCAGACTCTGAAACTTTCAGAGTTTTTTGTGGAGTATGATATCCTATAATTTCTTGGACATTTGTTGCTTTGGCAGTATCTTGGAGTTTTTTATTAAACTGATCCCATTCCTACTCCATATCGTAACTTTCACCTTTGGGACCAGTGTCTTGAGTTAGGTCAATTTTGACCTGTTTCTCAGATGACACTTTGCTAGATTCTGTCGTAGTCTTTGTTTCATGTCTCTTCCCTGTATTCTGAGCTGCATTCACCTAAGATTATATTCGAGAATTTGGTACCTCGTTGTTAATGGTCACACTCGGCGTAGGTTTGTCATCAGTTCTTAACAAATCCAATGGGATTGTTTCAAGCCTCTGATTTCTAAATTCCTGAAACCTTTCGAAGTCATCAAGATTCAAATTCACCTTTGCTCAATTAAATACTTGTTCAAATGACTCAACTAATTGTAATAAATATGCAAATTCATGATCTTCATGGATAAAGGGTTTGACCTTTAGTGACGTAGTAACATTTTGTGCTAATTTTTTTGGGTCAAATTGTCTCTTTGGAAGAGTAGCCAGCCTGAGCCTCTCTAAGTTGGGTAATTCTTTGTTTGCATGTTTGAAGTTGGCCAATGAAAAAGCACCACACCGGATGGGAAAGGGTGGCCATAGTGATTTCTTGTTATCTTTTAAAGTCTTGGTTAAGCGTTTTCCAATAGTTTGGTGAGCTATTTCTCTGGCTAACAGCTTGTCAGAGACATACAAGGGAAGTACATGTGTTTCTGTTGTATTGCCGCAAAATTTGATATATGTGAACCATTGCTCAGCAAAGTGCTTGCTTACTATAAGAAGGGCTGTACCGGCTTCCTTAGAAAATCTCAGGGCATTTTTACCAAAACTCATTTGATGTAATGGTAGCATAACACCATGGCATATCTTGTAAAAATGGGGTATAAAATGGGATTCCCACATTTGTTTGTGACTGAGATATATGGGGTATGGGTCTTGCAAGGTCCATTTCCAACCCATAATTGGAAACTTAGTACAGAAGCAGATAGAGTCCATGATATAAGCACTCATATAAAATGGAGAAAAGTTTTTTGTGGAGGTGGATCTCTTTTGATGATATTCAGAAATAGTCGTAGCTAAGTTGTTAGATAAGATAGTAGCCCAATTCATTATATGAGAATTAATACATGCATCGATTAAAGGGACCCATTCTATAAAGAATTTGGTATTATTAGGAATTCCAAACAATCTACATAACATGGAGGCTGCATAGTTATGGGGTTTCTCTAAAGAAGCTATGGGGTACATACTTGTCTTGTCATATTTGAATTTGTTTCCTAGGACTGTCCACCCCTAAATCATCTTAAAGGGTTCTTTCTTCTGTTTCACGAACTTGGCCAGGAATGATCTATCATATATATCCTGCGGGTCAGGAAGATGATACATTTGTTTCAAATCTTCGGCTTTAAATGATCCCATCAGCTCCATCTTTGAACTCTTGAATTGTCTATCTTCAATATTGACATTCTCCACCACCCATCTAATCATATCCGTGTATGGTAGTATCTTAGCTCTTGCTCCTATTTTGTGAAGAAAAGAGCAAGCAATGTCTCTGAATTGAATTGTCAAGGGTTGTATTAAATCTGTTGTTGCCTTGGTAAAAGTAACTTCAGGCCGCTTATCTTCAAGTCTATTGTAGATAACTTCCCACACGGTTGCTCCTCCATTAGCATTTCAAATTGTATCAAAAAATATGGGCGACATCTCTATAACCTCATATTCTGAAACACTTTGTTGCTTCTATTTTTGCATTACTTTCCATAAGGACGTCTCTTTTCAAGCTTCCCTGAGATGAAAAAGAGATATATTAGCGTAAAAATCAGAGGGAACTTAAGGCTAAAGAGATCTTTGAAATGACTTGAATCAAGGGAAGATTTGAACACAATCTCTATGTTAACTAGCCATGACTTGAAAACATTAACTTCTCTCCTTGAGCTACTAAACAATAATTTCTCTATCAACCCACTTGATATTTCATTAAAAACTCAATAACTTCCCACACTTTACACATAATTTTTCGGATCACGACTTTCAAATGTTGCAACATAGAGTTATTCATAGATAATGCGAGATGTGATTGCAAAACATCGCAATATTGCATTTCACAATTTTTAAGGGATAACACAATGGCATGCTTTGTTAAATTGTTATTTGCGAAATGTGATTGCATACTCTTAGAATGTCATGATTGGAAAATCACAATGGAGACTTTAACACATATCTCATTTCAGGATTTTTCTTTAGGATGTTTATAATTGCCACATGGAAAACTGCGAGATGCTCTTTGCCATAATAAAAGTTTATGTATGGGTTGCATTCTAAAGGTTTAAGGCAAATTTTAGATTTAGCACTTATTTTGAAGAGCTAAAAATTTAAAAGGGTCCCCATTTATATGTCAAATACTAACTATTCATCCCTATAAATGGGGGGTTGTTACATAATACAACAATTGGCGATTCACATGGGAGAAATAGCTATATCTTATTGGTCTATTGAAACCTCTAAAACTTTCAAAATTATAAGAGTTATAGGAATAATAATTACGTGAGTTACAAAGTAAGCAACATTTCTTTGAAATCATAATCACTCACTTAATTTAATTATTCAACTACTTCACTCTTGTAATGATAAAAATATAAATGTTTGCAGTAGTGTATACTAAGATTTAAAGAGATATAGTAGGTGTCTTCTACAGATTAGTTTTTATTGTTTACTCATTTATCATAGATAAAGCCTCTACTACCAGCAGGCATTCATAGGCTCGACAAGGTTATCTTTTAACCAACAATGATTCATTGTCCCATCTGAAGCAATTTTGAGAATTCAAAATGATATTCATTTTCTTTTTTTCTCATTTGGATCTTATTTTTTCAATTTAAGTAAAAATATAAAATAAAAATTCTTAAAAGACATTGTCCTCGCTTGATAACCCAATAACGACAATGCCATTCACTGGTTGTAGTTAGGCTGAACAAGTTGGCTCTTGATGAGACCCCTTGTCCTTTGATTGATTAGATCATTGGCTATTACCCTGTTTTGATATGCAGTATTCGTAATATCAATTTAATTATTCCCCTATGATCATGGTAAACAAGCTCGTAATGAGACTTATTATCTCTTAAGTTTTGCATATTTTTGAATTACACTGAAAAAAATAAAATAAAATAAAAATTATTAGATGGGGTGAATCATTGGCTCTTTTTAAGAGTTTTTGGATGATAATAATAGAGTTTTGAGATACTCATCTGTAGAGAGTCCTTACTAGGTTAAAGATTCTTTTCTTGACTGATAATGAAGCACCTATACTTTGTAAAGATAAGAGCTTGTTCATAGAATAATTGTTTTTAGCAAGGTCAAGCTTTTCCAAAGAAATAGGGTTCATTTTGATACTTGAATGCTCTAATTATTTCTTTAACTTTTCCTATATATAGAAGCGAAAAAATGAAATATTCTCAGAGACTTTATTTTGAGAAGCCAAAAGTAAATACTATTTAACTTTTATTTTCCTAAGAATCTTAAAGACAATATGATACAAAATTAGAAGAGGTTGTTTTCTAGGAAAAGTATTTTTTCAAAATTTGCCCATTAACAGGCAAAGAATCTATTCTACCTGACAAGTCTGGTAAAAGAAATGTTGATGGACCAATTTTCTCAATGATTTGGAAATGTCCAAGCCAAAATCTTTGGAATTTGGTGTGTTTTCCTTTTTCCTCGTGTGCTTTGTCCCATTTCAAAAGTAGATCACCTACTTCAAAGGTTCTATGACTAGCAGAGGTTGTATCAAAAGAGGCTTTGACTAACTGTTGATGATGGGAATGGGTGGCTTTAGCTTTTTCTCTTTCTTCTTCAAGCTTAAGGATCTTAAATTGTCTTGCTTGAAGAGAAGAGGAAGGATTTTCATTAATAAATTGCACTAGGGCGAGAGATGGGATTGCTATGTTTGTGGGGAGAATTGCTTCTTTCCCATAAACTAAAGCAGAAGGAGAAGAATCGATTGAGGACTTCTGCATTATTCTATCTGCCCAAAGAGAAAATTCAATGCCTTGTGCCAATTCCTATGATTTTGGTTTGTAGTCTGCTTGATGATTCTGATAAGGTGTTTTTTTTTGTTGATTCGGCTAATCCATTACCTTGTGGATAATAGTTGGTTGAATACTTCAATTTGAAACATCTTTTTTAAGGCAATTTCTACCATAGTATTTCCAGAAAAATAAGATGCATTATCAAACATGAAAGTTGTAGGTAAGCCAAACCTAGTGATTATGTACTGATCAATAAATTATGTAATACTTTATGTGTTATCTACCTATAGTGGGATAGCTTCTACCCATTTTGTGAAATAATCAGTAGCTGTAAGGATGTACTTGTGTTGCTTGGAAGAGTTAGGAACAATCTCACCAATTATATCTAATCCCCATTGTTCAAATGGTTGTTGGATATTCACTAGTTGTATTGGGAATGTTGGTTTCTTTTCTCTTCCAGCTGCAGTTTGACAATTTTGTATTTTCTTGCATAGTCATGTGCATCCTTGAATAGTGTTGGCTAATAATAACCTTCATGTAGGATTTTGTGAGTTGTGGTATTTCCTCCAAAATGACCTCTAGCTGGTCCATCATGTAATTCCTGCATAACCTTTTCAGCTTCAGGTTTTTCTAGGCATCTTAATAATATTGAATCATATTTTTTTCTAAATAATACATCATCAATTAATTCATATTGATTTGATTTCAACCTTAAAGCACACTTTGTTTTGTAATTGAGATGCATATGAGCATATCCATTCTTTAAATAAAACTTCAAATCAACATATTGTGATTGTGCTTCATTGAGGCTTACCTCTGATATTTACACTTCATTACTTTGGTCTTCTCTTGTTGATAAATGGGAAGCTCCAGTTAGCATTCTGCAAAAACCTTGGTCCCTAACAATTTTAGTTGGTCAGATTTCTACATCGTACTCTTGTAGCGCAATGACCCAATTCACTCTTTTCTCCCCCACTTCTCTTTGAATCAATAATTGCCTTACTGCAGGGTAAGGTACTATTATTTTTGTATGAGTTTTCAGGAGAAAAGGTCTGAAATGTTTTAAGGTTTTAAAGACAACAAAAGCCTGTTTCTCAACAGCTAAGTAGTTTAGCTCAGCACACTGTAAATTGGAACTAAAAAAAGAGATAGGTGCCTCAATGTTTTGATCATTCATTTGTGTTAAAACTACTGCATATGATGTATCGAATGAAAATGTGTACAATACAAAAGGTTTGAGAAAGTCTGGAGTTGTTAAAGAAGGAGCATTGATAATGGCTTTTTTGATTAACTCAAATGACTCTCTTTCATTTTTACCCCATTTGAAGACTGCATTCTTTCTTATCATTGATTGAAGGGGTAGAACAATTTGTGAAAAATCGGGAATAAATCTTTTTATGAAATTAATCTGGCCTAGGAATGATTGCATGGTTTTTTTGTATTGTGGGAGAGGAATCTTTTCAATTTCTTACATTCTATCTGGATCAATATAAATTCATTTCATGGACACTATGAATCTAAGAAACTTACCTTTTGCTAACGCAAAGTATGATTTTTTTGGATTTAGAGAAATTTCATATGTCTTGCATATTTGAAAATTATGCTTTAGGTCATTCAAATGATTGTTTTTATTCCTAGAGTAGATTGTAATGTCATCTAGATAAATAACAACTGAATTATTAATCAAACATTTAAAATCAATATCCATGGCGCGTTGAAATGTAGCACCTACATTAATAAGTCCAAAAGGCATCTTCTGATAAGCATATGTCCCCCAATTGGTCTTGAATGTTGTCTTTAGTCTGTCATATGGATGTACAAGATTTTGATTGTATCCTAAAAATCCATCTAGAAAAGACATTAACTCAGAGCCTGCAATTGATTCCAGTATTTGCTCCAGGTAGGCAAGGGAAAGTTATCCTTTTGACAAGCTCTATTTAAGTTCCTAAATCAATACAAATCATAATATCTCCATTCTTTTTCCTGACCGGAACCATATTTGATACCCATTTTGAGTGTCTAACAGGAAATATTATCTTTGCTTTCAGAAGTTTTTTTAAATCATATTTGATTTGGCTTTCAAGGTTTGGATGAATCTTTCTAAGTTTCTATTGAACTAGTTTCTCATTAGAGATCATTGGTATAGTATGTTGAATTATAGAGGTATCACAGGTCTTGAGATTTGAATGATCCTAGGAAAAGACACCTTTATATGTTTTCAACAATTTGATGAATGATATCCTTCCTTCGGATGACAAACCAAGACCTAGGTTGAAGTTTTGAGGCTTTTCAGATGTGCCTAGGTCTACCACTTCAAATCTCAAAGTAGAACTCTGAGTCTTGGAGTTGGTAATTCTTTTAAATCTGTCCTTCAAATCATAGAGATATTCCATTTTAACTACAGACTTTGGAATTGGATTTTGATCTTGTTTATGGTTGATTTGAAAGTCATGTTCGTGTTCATCAATGATTTTTTCCTCATAAGATCCTTCTAATGTAAGGAAATCAATTATATTAGCATCATTATTAAACACTCGCCAATTTTTTACATTATCAGGGATGAATGGTCTAAAAATTAACTCTATCGAAAATATATCTAGACTAAATTCCTCTGAAGGTATAATCTTAGATGCTACATTGGCAAGTAAATCAGCACTTGCATTTTGTAATCTGGGGACTGAAGAAATGTTAAAAGTAGTGAAGTGAGAAGTAAGATTCTAGGCTAGGGATTGATAATGTTTGAGATGCCTAGAAACACAATGGATTGTGTTTCTTGCTTGTTTAATAACTATATCAGAGTCTCCATATACTTGCAAATGCTTGAAATAAATGCCAATGGCTTTGTATAGCCCTTGAATTAATGCTTCATATTTCATAGTATTGTTAGTGCATTGAAATTCAAGCCCGCAGGCTAACATGGTTTTCCCTCCCTGCAGGCTGATTAAGATACATCTTGTACCTGCACCATCTTCAGACTTGGAACCATCAAAATAAAGATTCCAGAATAATGAATTATCTACAATTTTATCAACTACATATATACACTTGTAAGCGTCTGTTTGGAAAAAAATTCTATTTGAGATACTACAGCATTATCCAGAAAGGGAGATCTTTGTGCGTTAAAGGATCCCAAGAATGACTCAACTGTGTAGTTTCCGATGATATTATTAGTGAAATCTACTGGTTCATTGCTCACCTCAAGATCAGTGACTGTGTACTTCATGAATTTCTCACGGTCTACTCTGATTTGGTTAGGTTTACCATTGTATGGAAACCACATATGAGACCAATCAGTTGCAAAGTATCTGTGTAACTTTTCAGATCAATCCCTATTCAAAATTAAACCATAGAATTTAGGGATATCAGCCACTAGAATATCAATTACCTGTGAAACTTTTGGGCTAGAGGAAAGCCTGATTGAAACTGATATCATTTCTCTAAGTACTTCTACTTTTGTCCTATCCAGTTGAACTATGTGTACAACAGATTTTTGAGGTGTGATTTTTAATCTAGTGCACACAGTTCTTGGCATAATGTTTGAAGAGGCTCCTAAATCAATAAGGAAATTATGGATGTTTTTGTTAAAAATTTCATAAGGAGAAATGGAGGAGTATGAGAGATAGATCTGTCACCTATTAGAACTAGGTTTGTGGGATTTAATTTATTTGAAGATGAAGGAGGATTTCCCATATATTTAGCATCTTGAGTAACTATAGGGGCTAGTAAAGGAGCTACAGGAACTATTTTTAACTCTCTAAGTAAGATTTTATGTTTTTGTTTGAGTTTAGTCAATTCATGTAATGAAATATTTGCTCTCGTCTTTTTCATATCTTTGACTATATTATATTCCACTATATCCGAGATTACTAAAGTTTTAGAAGAAGTTGGAGGATCTAATGGACTAGAATCAGTTTGAGTAGTCTTAGATTTCTTACATACTATTTTCTCCTTTACAAGAGTAGCAGCTTTTTATTTCTGATTTGTTGTTGACGTATCAATAGAGCTTTTACTTCTTGTAGTTACTAGCATAGCTTCTGCTTCCTCTTCAGTTGGTAGAATAAAATCCCACATTCCATTTAACTCAACTTCTTCCTCAGTTTCTGCTTCTTCTTTGGCTGATGAAGCTTATTCTGGTTCTTGATTAGATTCAGCGTTTGAAATAATATTTGGTGGTTGGGATGTAGAAGAATGATTTCTCCTAAATGGGCAATGTTAGGTTCTTATACCAATAGGAGTCATAATTTTGAATGCCTAAGATTAAACCTGTAATATGTACATACCTTTGCTTTCTACAAATGTTTTCCATATTCAAAAAATTAAAAAATGTAAAGAGGGTATGTCCTAAAAGAATAATCAAAGGAAAAAAATAACAAAAATGTCAAAAAAGATGAAAAACATGAACCCCAAAAAAAGAAAAAAGACCATGAAAGTGAGCAAGCCAAAATGCCACTACTATTTACTTATATTGCATAATAAGTCATTGTGTGCAGTTTGTAATCATTGCCACAATCCATGATAGTCAAAATGTTTAAACTTGGTTATTTCATGTTTCAATTTCATGTTGATAGTTAGAGAAAAAAAAGCTGACCAAACTATTTAATCTTGGCAGATCATTAGATAGAGTAAACAAAAGGAGCTCAACTTTTTTAATCTGAGCCCTTGGATGTAATAAGGTTAGATTTAGTTAGTTTACTATTGTAAAGAGAAAGAAAAATGTTTGATAAGGGTTTGCTAGCTCAAATGCACCCTCATAAAGAGAAGTAAAAATGGTAGGATGAGTAGGTGGGTAAGTAGAAGAAAGGTTGCAGAAGTATGATGATTGATTAGACAAAAGCATATTTATTATTCTCATCATAAAAGTTCCAAATGTGAATGGGCACTCAAGAATGCAGATGGATATCAAAGTCAATTAATTAATTTCCCTCATTCATTTCACCTTTTACTTAACTAATTTCCCACAATAAAGTTCAAAGTACTTAAAAACCCTAAGTCAATGAGGCTTCAAGCATTTCTCTGACTTTTGGAGGGACCGGACCCTTGGCCAAATGACTTATATGCAATAAGTACTAAAACCCCCTTATAAAAATTCATCTCCCCCTTTAGTTCATTCATTTTCCCTAATAATACTCTTTTCCTAAGGTTAAATTACTTTTACCTAGGAAAAGTATTTATTCCCCCACATAAATCATTTTCATATTAAAAACCCACAAAAAATACTATATCCTAAGTTTTTATGTTATTATTGGAAAAGCATTAAAACATGAAATATCATATACTTAGGGTATTGTGCCCCTTTTCTGCTCATTTTATTAATTACCAATTTATTTATTAAATCCCAAACAAAAACCCTTTTCCTGTATATATTTAACTCCCGCAATATTAACTGGCCCTGTACCCTAGTTTAAAATATAAACTATGGTTTTCTACCCAAACCCCAACAAACCCACTAACTAATCTATCTACAATTAAGTTAGTCAAAAACCCAATTAAACCCTCCACTAATGACCCTAACGCCTTAACCCCACCTTAATCCCTCATTAACTAAAAATTGTCGCACTTAATCACCCGTCGGGCCCCCCCACTACCCTCCATGCAACTTCATTGCCCGATCACCATATGATCACTCCCCTCCACATCTGACGGTCCTCATCCATTTCAGATGAGCCCGATGTCCGAATAATACCCACCCAAAAAGAGTTGTTTTCCGCTGGGCCCTCGATGCTACATGTTGCTCAATGTATGGAATCGGGGGGCCTCCCCCCAATACCACTGAACACCCAAAAGAGGTGCGATGGAAACCACTTATCGCCCACCCGCTACATGCCAAAATAGCTACTGTTCACCCCGCTACACGACAAACAACCACTGTTCATCCGTACCCACCAAAATTTACTTTCGTACATAAAGCCAAAAAAGCCCCAAATTATTTTTTTTATTGTTTTTTAACTGAAAGACTTCATGCAAACACCTGCAAACGTCGTAGATGTCAGCCTACGTCCAATTGAACCCTAAATATGCCACAAAGCACCTAGTTCACCTTCCAGCCTACACAGAGTCTTTTCGACCATTCGCAGTTGCCAGCCAACCTGTTTAGAGCTAGTTTTCCTTAATTCCACGTATTTAAGCCATAATTCAGTGGAAAACCTCTTGATTTCATAACCAATTGCTGCGTTTTATTACTTAAAGTGAAAAATTAATTAAAGAAACTCAAGTGACTTAAGCTTACTCTGTACTGCACCACCATTACCCTAAAAAACTGAAAATCACCTCCCCCACTCTCAAATCCACAAGAACTAAGAGTGGTTGCCCCAATTGCGATGGACATTAGACCAATTTCCACTCCTCATCTGGACCTAGACCATCTCCCCATGGCTAACAAGGTTTTCTAGATAAAGGACACCTCTGTCCATGAGTCTCCTCTCAAACTATACTGCTGATACAGAGACCAATACCTGAACCATGCCAATAAAATTGGTTTTTGGCAGTCCAATTTGCCCAAATACCAATTCCCTGAAGTTCACATTTTCCCAGAAATTGTCCATTACTACCATGCAAACTACATCCCCAGTCAAAGAGAAGTGATGTCCCCTAACCAGACCACACTTTTCACCATCATTGCTGAATCAATAAATGAGATGCTGCAACTTCAACCAGGGCAAAGCTTGACTAATCTCTCCATTGGAGACCTGTTAGACTTATTTCCCAAGCTTAGCCCTGCAAGATTGGCCCAAATAATCCAAACCTTCATTGTAGAAAAAAATTATACCCCCAAAGAGCCTCCTCCATATGTGTATACCATATTTTCCCCATTTGGCCAAGACATTGTAGCAATGATATCCAGTGTCCTAGGTTATACCACCAGTGAGTATATAGATGAGATCATCTTGGCTTTCATGTCCATATACACTCTAGGATAGCCTCCTGTTGTTATTTATGATTATGCCAAGTTTATAGCCGATAAGATGCATGACCAGTTCCTTAGGATGAGTAATGAGCAAGTCTTCAAGTACTGCTCTATTTTGTATCACCTCTTTCTATACTACCAAGCTGATAAGTTCCCATTTACTCTCCAGAAGCTTGACACAAAAGGTCGCCCTAGATCAGTAATTTTCTGGACTTCGTTGATCCATAAATATGACTCCCCATATTCATATGCAGACTTCATAGACTTATTTTTACATCCCACTGTGACAATGCTGATAGGCAGCCCTCCTCCAAGAATCAGTTCAAATATAAGGAGGATCCTGCAACTCTCAAAACAATCCAAAGTGGGGGATTGGTACTTGTACCAAAACCACACTGAGATTAGAATTTATGGCTGTGAGCTGGCCCAATAAAAACTACCTAAGTACCTCCCAATGAGATTAGTTTCTCTGGAGTACTATAGGACGATAATCAAGTCAGATGAGGTACACTTTGTCAAAGCCAAAAATGAGGCCTAGCTCAGGATCAAAGACCAATTAGGTCCCTTTATTTGTAATAGCAGAGAAGCTGGAAAGGAGGCAGATCTAATCCTTCAAAGATTAAATCTAAAATAGAGCTTCATATGGAGATATGATCCCTTGGATTTCATCTGCAATAGAAGACAGAAAAACAAGATGGCTCCCTATATTCATCATCGCATCCTTGAAATAGAAAAGTATGCCAACCAATTAGAATGGGTGGAAAACACTTTAGAGGACAAGGATAGTACTGAAGTTGTTGTGGAAAACACATTAATTAATCTAGAGAAACAACTTGATGAGGGTTCTTTCCTGCAGGTGCCAGGAGAATCACAAGTGCAAGAAGAATCACAGGTACAAGAAGGATCAGAAGCACCAGACCTATCAGAGGTACCAGAGAAATCAGACATACCAGAGCAATCAGAGAAAACAGAGAGACCAGAGGCCACCATGAGTACCCCCCCAATCTTACAAAATCCTCTAAATGAGGACAAAATCCTCAAGAGAAACAGGGAAGGGGCCACTCCTTCATAAAGAACCACATCACAAGCCTATGCAGAGACAAGTCGAGCTAAGACGCAAAGAGTGAATCTTGTCTCTGAATAGGAATATACGGAGGAGACAGTTGAGGTTACCAGCACAAAAAGAGATGGGAGCAGGCAGGCCACTCCATCTGGAGGCATCCTAGAACCTTCCACATCACACAATCAGATGTTGGAAAGACAAAAAAGTGTTGAGGTATCCTCTTTCAGAATTCCAACAGATAAATACCAAGACATCAAAGAGAGATACAAAGAAATAAAAGCTAGGAATGACAGGTTGAAAGCCCAAACCTATGCATAGTATTTGAAGATGACCCCTACCAATCAGACAAGGATTATGTCAACCTATGATGTTAAAGAGGGGAAAATGCAAACGACCTTCATCAAGATGACCACTTAGTAGCCAAGGACAACAATAGATTTTAAAAGAGTGGATTTTGAAGTACTGGCAAGGGACATTCATCCTATCGACCAGATTGAGCTGCATAAGCAAATAGGTGAAATGTATTCTAAATTGACAGGGAAAGCCAAAGCAGCCCACCAATTGCCAAACTCTTTAAACAATATGTCAGCTTAGCTTCAATTAGAGAAGGCCTCCTCACAAGCCAAAGATACAAGAATCAAGTCCTTAGAGAACTTAGTGATCGAATTGGGACATGATCCCAAGGATGTGAAAGCAACAGAGCAGCTAATTAAAAAGAAGAATGATTACAATGTTGCACTGAAGAAGAAGCTCAAAATTCCCCAGCTACATCACCCTCAAACAATGGAAGTCTTAGAAGCACAAAAAGAACATGAAGAGCTTATGGACCTAGCCCTAAAGCTAAATGATCAGCTTAAAGAAACAAAGAATGAGTTGGACACTTTGATTCAGTCCAAGCAAAGTGACTTGGCCACAACTTCCGAAACTTCCATCCCCACAGTGACACCAACAGTTCCTTCGACAATGGCAACATCATTGGCACCTATAGTTGCACCTGCCACAGCACTACCAATTACAACTGAGTCCACTACAACACCAGGTACTTCAACGAAAAAAATAGCAGAACTGGTAAAATTTATGGAGGAGATGAACATCCAAGCTACATAGCTCAAAATATTAAAGGAGAAAGTGGCAAGCTTAGAAACTAATTGTAAACTTGTCCAAATTCAGCAAAGAGAAGAGACACATAAGTCCCTAAGGATGGGTGAGAAAATCAAAGTCCTAGAGAAATATTTGACATTGCAGAAGCCACTACGACAGACTAAAGAGATGCTCTAGGCCAATATCATTGACTTTGTCAATGATATTTAGCCATCAATCCAAGTTATATTTGAGCAAACTAAATTGGTGAAGGTAGCCACTGAGGCTATCCAGAAAGTAAGGGAAGAATTAGGAGACCAACCTGAGGATGCAAATCAACTCATCCACCTCCTGAGCAGTAAGAACAGATATGAGCTCCATGAGCTTGGTATAGAGGATAGGACTAAAGCCATCCTATTTATTAAAAAGGTTCTTTCCAAAAGAAACCTCATGCTCAACTTAGAAGAAAAATGCCATAACATGCAGGTAGTCATTGACAATTTCATGGCCAAATTTCAAATTTTGAGGGACAAAGGCCTTCCCACTCCTATGGTCATCGATGAAAAACTCATGACCCAATTGGACTACAGTGACAGACTCAGGAGGTTGGCCAAGGAACAAGCCAGCTCTTCAGGCATTAAATATTTTCCTACTGGCAAAGTATCATATGATACATTGGAAAACATGTTTTTCCTAGAACATGAGGTGAAACATTTGTTTCTCACCAAGCCCAATTTTGCAAAATACACAAAGGCAGATGAAATTTATAGAAGAATGTTAAAGGTGAGATTACCTGAGGCAAAATGGTGGGAAAAAATGACAGATTTACTATGAAAAATTTTTACATTGGAAAGTTACCACAATAAATTTGAAGGCAGCTAGGTGAAACAAGTGAAAGACAGATAAGCAGGGTCAAAGAGTAATAGAGTCAAAGAGTATCAGTGAAAGATCAAAGTAAAGAAGATTCTAGCATGAAAATACCACAACTATTAGTCAACTTAAAGGGCTCAAAACTCAATAGAAACAACCAACAACACCACAATAAAAGGGACAGTAAGAAGCAGTTTCACATCTGTCTCTATCTTTATGCATGAAGATATTTTATTCCCTAGATTAAATCTCAAACTATTATGAGATATTTTATAATTATTTTTTGTATAAATACTTCACATTTCGAAGTATGTAGGGTGTATTCCAAGACATTACTATAGACTTTTTCTCTCAAATCAGAGTTCTATTGTATCAATGACTGGATTGGCTTGCTGGATCAAGGAATAAAGATCAGATATTTTACAGGATTCTTGTGTAAAGTGAAATACAAATAAGTATTCTCCTATGTTCAATGTTATGTTTCTTTATGTTTTTCCCATAAACTTATTTGTTTCTCTAAAATATAAATGTATAACAAGGAATGATATTTCAGAAATTGCTTAAATGCACTCTGCCTTGACTGTTTTACATTCTGAATGTTTTCTCCTCAACTATCTTAGCTAGGGAATTCTTAATTGCTCCTTAGTTTCCATAATTTCTCCTCTAGTCTATAGCAAAGGATTCTTAATTGCCCTTTGTTGATTATCACCCTCTGTTCTTCATTCTGATCCCAGCCCAAAGATTCTTAAGTGCCCTTTCAACCTGGTTAGAATCACTTCACCCACTAGGCCTGAATATTTTCCTTTCACTTTGCTAGTCTGCCCTGTGAACATTCCCTTTAATGATCTGGTCCAGTTATGATATCCGTTTATTGACTCCATAGCCCAATGACCTGAAGATCTACCTCTATCAATTTGTTGTAAGAATTCCACCAACCAACCTTCAATTCAAACAAAACTCCATGAACACTAAGAACTAGCCTAAAATCCCATAAAAACAAAGTTAAATTATAAAAAGAGAGCCCTCTTTGGACTTAGGTTGGCTAGAACCTAAGCCTAAAAGATTGGTTTGTGGTTACCTCGGATGATTCCTTCTTTTAATAACTTCTAAGGAAAACTTTTGAGTGATAAAATAGTGGTGACCATACTGGGGATTCAAATCCTAAGTCTTAATAAACCTTTGAGAAAATTTCTAACCTATATTTCAAACCTCTTGAAGGGTTTATTAGAAGTTATTTACAAAATTTCACAAAAAGAAAGTAATTAGAAAATATTGAAACTTTGACTTCAAGGAGAACTCACTATACTAGGGCCAATACAGATCCAACCCTACCCCAGTAGTGGATAATCCCAACCTTATTTCGAGAAGATCCAAAAGACAAGAGAATTCAGTCAGTGCAACACCTTCAATCAAAGCAGATTCATGCCCTAATGAGTGGTTTTTTAGAATACCTCCCCTTTGATGAGTCATTTGACCTTTCCCTATTTAGAACCAGGTCTAAAAGTGCACTTGATGACATAGTTCTAGATCCAGAGTTTATTGCAGACCTCAAACTCCAAAAGGCAAACTAGTCAATTGATGAGTATATTCTAAATTCCCCTCAGTCGTCCCTTACTATTGCTAAGATCCCTAAGCTTTATGAACCATTGTCAACTAGCCTTAGTTCACCATTATTCCCTTCCACCTCTGAAGTTCATTCCTCACCTCCATTTATACCTTCACTTCCCTACCAACCTATGATTACCCATCAATCACCTATTACTCCTAGTTCTCCATCAACTACTGCATCATCTCGTGGTACCCCAACCCCACTTCTTAGCCCTACCTGACTTAGAGCCATGGCAAATAGATAAGCTCCTCTTGTGTTACCTGCCCCACTTGGTGCCATGCCACAATATTACCAAAATAAAATTGTCCAATTTGATGGCATAGGACCTTATACAGCACAACATCATGTAAACAAAATGATGGACTACTTTGAATTACATGAAATTGCTATTGGAGATGTTCAGATGAGACTTTTTGCTCAAACTCTAGCTGGTGATGTTAGGAAATGGTTTAGAGCTTTACCTACTAATAACATAGATAGTTTAGATATATTTTATCAGCAATTTTTCAATAGATGGGAAAAGAAAAAGAACCCTCTACAGATCCTTTCAGAATACGAAAACATCAGAAGAGGACCAAACGAAACAGTCCAGGATTACTGTACCAGATTTAAAAATATATACACTGCAATACCAGTCAATCTTAGACCCCCACCTCACTTAGCACTGATAAAGTTTCCTGATGGGTTTGATACTGACATGGCATTCTAACTCAGAGAGAGAAATCCTCCAACTTTTGAAGACATGCAGAGTGTAGCAATTAGTGTAGGAGCCAACTTGCTAGCAAAAAGAGCTAGGGTTAGGAATGAAGGAGAGGACCTGCCAAAGATGAAGCCTCACCCTCTGACCTTAAAATAGATGTTCTAACCAAGGGTATGGAAAAATTGATGGATAGGATAGAGAACATTGAGAGGAAACCTCAATGGGATAATCAATAGGCACCTCCAGTGAAAAATCCAAACTGTAGAAAGAATCAGAATCAAAATACTAGAAAGAATGGACCTGACTAGAACATTAAGCTCCCCTTTCAAGAAAACTATGTCGAAACATCCCATTCAGATGACCCTGAACAAGACACACAAATTAACTTGATGGGAAGATGATGAGGAAACTATCTTCTTGAACCAAGATGAGAAGGAACTGCATATGTTGCAGTAATTGCAGACCCAACCCGGAGAATCATTTGATTATAAGAAAGGGTATGATTCTGCAATTTTTGAAGTACAAAAACAATACAATTTAAGGAGTAAAAAGAATTCTAACACTCCTGACCAGACCAAGAAAATAGTGCCAAATCAACCCAAGAAGAGCAAAGCAGCTCCAGTTACTCAAACTCTTCAGATTCTCCCCAAACCAAATCAAAACCCTTTCGGTCCCACCATTGTAGACATAACCCATGAACAACCCCCTAATGATCAAACATCCACTTCAATCCCCTCCAAGGAGACAGCGGAGAAATCTCCAAACACCACATTAGAAAATCCACAGAAAAATACCTCAAAATGCAGAAAACGAAGAGCAACCTACTCCAATTCCTGCTATGAAAATTCCAAGCACTCAAATAGAGAAAGCCCCTTTGCCTTTCAATTTGGGAGCAGAGGTGGCTAAACTAAAAATTTCAGTTCCCTTAACAAAGTTGATTAAAATTGAAACCTATAAGTCTAAAATAAACAAAACCTCAAAATTTGTTGAGAATGAAGACTCCGTTAACTTGTTTGATGATCAGCCTGAGCTTATATTCGGTCCTAATGCTAATGGAAAACCATTAGAAGGAGGGATACCACCCTTTTATATTAGCCTTAGCATTCATGATAAAATCTTGCACAATGCAATGTTAGATTTAGAAGCTTCACACAATTTAATGCCTAAATTGGTTATGAAAAAATTAATATTGGACATTACTAGACCTTACAAGGACTTATTTTCATTTGACTCAAGTCAAGTAAAATGTCTAGGGTTAACCAAAGGCCTGTGTGTTTCCTTATTACAATATCCTACTAAGACCATTCTCATGGATATAATAGTCACTGACATCCCACTTGAATATGGCATGCTATTGTCTAGATCATGGGGGGCTAAACTCCAAGGGTCTTTGCAACTTGACGTGTCATATGCCACAATCTTAGTCTTTGGAAAACCTAAAAAACTGTACAGAGAGACCCTAATAAAATATGTGGTGAGTAACTAGGATAGACCTCAAAACTTTCCTATCTACTCCCTGCAGTCTAACATTGATTCTTTTATTTTGTATAATGCTGAACAAACACAACAAACCACTTCAAATAGCATTATTTCAATACCAAAAGAAATTGTAGTTATAGCTAAAAAAGAAATTGTCCAAACTCAAGAGATTTCCAATAAACAAGATGATCAAAACACCTCAAACGAGGAAAATTTTATCCCCATTGATAGTGAAAATTATGAACATGAGATATTATGGCACCTTGAATTTGATGGATCAATGAATAAGTTAGGAGCAGGAGCAGGAGCGTGGATATATAATTTGGAGAATGATCACTCAGAGGGCCATGCTTACAGACTGAATTTCAAATGCACTAACAACATGCCTGAGTATGAAGCACTTCTTTTAGGTCTTAAATTAGTTAAGAATCTTGGCATTATGATACAGGTGTTGTCCTTGATGGCAACGCACTCAGATGAAAGATCACGGTGCAGCATAAGAACAACAAAGAATTATAGATCAGTCTACACAGAATGAAGAAAGAGAGATATACGCAGGTTCATCATTGACCAAGCTACGTATACACGCAGGTTCATTGTATACAAGTCGCGTATATGTACACACGCACTTTCACAGAATGAACAGCGTGTATACCTTGGAAAACTAAGTTTCTGGTCCAAGGTATTTGGTCCATGGTATTTTGATCCATGGTATTGGTCCAAGGTATTTGGTCCATGGTATTTTGATCCATGGTATTGGTCCAAGGTATCTGGTCCAAAGTATTTACCCTAGGTATTTGGTCCAAGGTATTGGTCCTAAGTGGTTTTGGTCCATGGTATTGAGAAAGGCCTAAAACTATATAAGGAAGAGAAGATCATTAGGCCAAGTGCTCCAAGTATTGAATCTCTGATGAAGTGTGAGATCCAGTATGTAGGTTATCGGTTTGTAATGCTTTTCTTGATCTAAACTAAGAATGCACCTATGTGGATGATGATGGATGATGGATTGGGATCTTAAGGCTTGGAATGTATTATCATTATGTGGTTTGATCATGGATAGACTAGATCTGAATACCGATGCATGTTTTCTTGTGAAAATGTTATGATTTGTGTATGACTGAATTCTAAAATAGTTGTGAAGTTTTTAAGTTAGTATTTGCATATATGTAAGCGGGTTCACTTTGGTAAAAGCACATATACACACTGGTTCGGTTCATCAGAGTAGCATATACAACCAAGGAAAGAAATTCTTCAAAGAAAAGCGTTTACTCCTAACTGTGGAAGTGGTAGTTGGTTATTTCCTCAAATGAATAATGTTGAATGTTTTATATGTCATAACTTTGGACAT
>APFE030733027.1:9526-44743 GCA_000404065.3 Pinus taeda | reverse complement strand
AATAATAAGAAGTTATATTTGGAAAATTAATATTATGATGTAATTATTTTAAAAAAATTAAAAAATTCTGTATATACTTAGCTCATGTTTTTTCAATATTAAAGTGTAGAAAAAATAATATTTTTACTTTTACAATATTAATAAAATATTAGTATTTTAATGATAAATAGTAGTTATATTTTTGCTTTTCATGCTTATTATGGATTGATGATTATTGATAGTTATATCATTCCACCAATTTGCTTATTTATTTTCAATCATAAATTACAAAATAATGAATTAAAGTGTGAATCACTGCTAAATTGTGAAGAGTGAGAAGCACATAGCCTTTTGAATTATAAAATTGTCACATGTGGGAAATACATCATTTTTTTCAATATTTTGAAATGGGTGTGAGAAACGCATAGTTTTTTGAATTATAAAATGGTCCCGTATGAGAAATAGATAAATTTTTTAAATATTTTGAAATGGTTATGAGAAGCTCATATGTTACTAAATATATAATTAATTCTAATTTTTAAATCCATCATTAAAATAGAATTTATATAGATTGAGATTATTTTTTTTCTAAATTTGACTAATTCTATTAATGTAACAAAAATATTACAAGGAGGCATCGACCTCTGCAGAGCACGTCTAAATTATGCCATGTTTAACAACAAAAAACTGAAAGAGACTGCCCTCACCGGGGAAACCAGTCCAAAACTATAAGAGTTTGTTTCCCACGTAGGGGTAACAGCCTGTATTGCCAAAGTGGAACAGTTATCGAAGTTGACAACATTGCATAAAAAACACCACAATAGACCCATAGTATTGGGAGCCGGGAACCTAGAACCTGAAAAAACATTGACCAGCTAGGTGTCATTAGGAGGAGGAGGTTCTTCCACTATCAGACACCTGTACACCTCCATGTCATCTTCTACATCGTGTTTATCTCTCGGAGTTTCTTCCATGTTCTTGAAGCGGCCCGGATTGGTGCATCCTTAAGCTGCTTCCATGTGCCCCTGAGCTGCTTCCCTACTTCCGTGCGTCTCTAAGCTGCTTCTAGGGGCTTTTCTCTTGGTGGTGGTGTTCTGCACCTGAGTATTGCGGGTTGGGTCTTCAGAGTTTTGTAGCTCCTCTCTAAATGCCACCCAGATAGTCAATATTATGTAGGGACGTTCTAGCATGCAACGAAATTGAAATTGAGTTGAATGGCTGGGTTGCAGAGATGAAATAGAGGTTGTAGGAGGCTAGGGAATAGTGTCAACAGGTCGAGGACCTACAGTCTGAGCCCGCCCCCGACCGCTGCGAGTGGATGGGTAGCGTTAAGAGAAATGAGCCATCAAAGGGGAGGATGAGTCAAAGGGGGACGAGTGAGAGAGGGGCAAATAGGGGGGGCAAATTGTTCTTCCTCTACTACTACCCCTCCTACAGCACATTCGATGACACAGACGAGGAATGTTCTCCTGGGGAAAAACGAGCGGACGAGGACGAGAAGGAGTAGTGCCAAAGAATGAGTGGTCAATTGGAGCAGAAGGACTTGTAATCAACGGTTCAAAGTCAAGATTCAAGACCAAAGAACCAGTCCGAAGGCAACATAGAAGACGCTGCGAGAAGCGTGCACCAACCACCATTTCAATGCAGCACAGAATTTGGCAACGTCTCCCCACTGTCATGCGTAAGCTCGACTTTGCAGCAGCAGGGAGACAATTGCAGTTCAGAGGAGGCGGAGTGGGGTGATGACGGTTTGAGGAGGCCATCTTAAAACCCAGATTGATGAAGCCTCGACCCGCACAGTGCATTAATATGCCATTAATTTCGGCGGTGACCTTTTGGGTGGAAGCGTGGGTGACCAGGTGGCCTCGCCACTTGCCAACCCAAGGTCGCTACATCATACCAGTGTGCTTAAACACCCGCATCCAAGAATATAGATTGAGATTATTAATATCAAAAGTAATTTTAATATAATTGATAATTTAAATATTTAATATAAATTAAATTATTTTATTTTACTAAAAGAAAAATAATAAATCCACTTTAAACATTAAAAAAGAAAATGTAGTTTAAGTTTACAATTCTCCAATAAAAATAGTATTTATATTTTGATAGATTCATAATTAAATAATTTAGTTATTCTAAACATATATTTGATAAATTTAATGTATGTAATTATTTTTAAGCTAGATGATTATAAAAGTCAAAATTTTAAAAAATAATAAGTTACTAAATATATAATTAATTCTAATTTTTAAATCCAACATTAAAATAGAATTTGTATAGATTGAGATTATTAATATCAAAAATAATTTTAATATCATTGATAATTTATATTTAATACAAATTATTTTATTTTACTAAAAGAAAAATAATAAATCCACTTTAAACATAAAAAAGGAAAATGTAGTTTAAGTTTACAATTTTCCAATAAAAATAGTATTTATATTTTGATAGCTTCATAATTAAATAATTTAGTTATTCTAGACATATATTTGATAAATTTAATTTAAGTAATTATTTTTAAGCTAGATGATTTCTAGTAATTAAATTGTAAAAATCAAAGTTTAAAAAAAAAAAGTTACTAAATATATAATTGATTCTAATTTTTAAATCCAACATTAAAATAGAATTTGTTTAGATTGAAATTATTAATATTAAAAAATAATTTTTAATAATTTTAAATACTTAAAATATTTAAATAAATTATTTATTTTACTAAAAGAAAAAATAATAAAATCCACTTTAAACATAAAAAAAAAAGTAGTTTAAGTTTAGAATTTTCCCATAAAAATAGTATTTATATTTTGATAGATTCAAAATTAAATAATTTAGTTATTCTAGACATGTATTTGATAAATTTGATGTATGTAGTTATTTTTAACCTAGACGATTTCTAATAATTAAATTGTAAAAGTCAAAGTTTTAAAAAATAATAAGTTACTAAACATATAATTAATTCTAATTTTTAAATCCAACATTAAAATAGAATTTATTTAAATTGAGATTATTAATATCATATCAAAAATAATTTTAATATCATTGATAATTTATATTTAATATAAATTATTTTATTTTACTAAAAGAAAAATAATAAATCCACTTTAAACATAAAAAAGAAAACGTAGTTTAAGTTTACAATTCTCCAATAGAAATATTATTTATATTTTGATAGATTCATAATTAAATAATTTAGTTATTCTAAACATGTATTTGATAAATTTAATGTATGTAATTAATCACTGCTAAATTGTGAAGTGTGAGAAACACATAGTCTTTTGAATTATAAAATGGTCATATATGTGAAGCACATAACTTTTTTCAATATTTTGAAATGAGTGTGAGAAACACATAGTTTTTTGAATTATAAAATGTTCCAACATAAAAAATACATAAATATTTTAAATATTTTAAAATGAGTATGAGAAACTCATAGTGTTTTGAAATGGGTGTGGATGAGACATTACAGATATTATCTAACCTACACAACACAACTTTAAGGCTATAAAAGGGGACGTCCTCCAGGGATTGATAAGTATCGCAATAATAACATTTGGCATCTGAAATTATTGTTATTATTTCATTTGAGGTAGCCATGAGGATCAGCTCATTTAGCTTTGGTTTACCTCTCATATTACTACTCGCAGTGTTGGGCGCGGAGGGTGACAACTGCACGACGCTTGTCTCTCATAGCTGTAACACCGCGTCATACCAACCCAACAGTCCTCTACAGGCTTCTCTGACAGCCATAATCACGGTAGCGCTTGCGGCCCTACCGTCGGTGCTTGGGCTCAAGCCAATAATAACAATAATAACATCAGTGCAGGGATTGATAAGTATCGCAATAATAACATTTGGCATCTGAAATTATTGTTATTATATGATTTGAGGTAGCCATGAGGATCAGCTCATTTAGCTTGTGTAGGCATGGTTCATAATAGCGACGTAGAGTTACTTAGCCTCAAGCTTTCAGTCTTGTTTTCTAATGAAGAGGGATGAAGGTAGTTATGAATTTCGAGGAATATTTGACTATTATAAATTAGTTCAATGAGACCATCAAAAGTCACAATGTAACACCCATTTAATGTATGTAACACTTTGCTGACCAAAGCCGCGAAATGATAAGTCTAAGGTATAATAGTGAAAGTAAATACTTTATTATTAAATATATAATAAAGATAATTAATCACTTGGAAAAAGAGACAACAAGATATGAGATTCTTGCCAAATGAAATCCCGTTGGTGAATGCGAGTTGATAACTCTTTCATTATAAGACTTCTAGATCCAATTCTAAATAATCTTGATGGATTGGGAGATAAACATCCATTAAGTTACCTAGCTGGAGAAGGATTATAAGTTTAAGAAAAACATAAAATCCCCATGGGTGAGAAATACAAAATTTCTTGAGGAAAATCCTCGTTGGAGAGAAAGGCGAGCTTTTTTGGGGAAATCCTAGGAAAATGGATAAAAATATCCATAATAGAAGGACACTGCTAAAAGAAACCATATCATGAAAAAGGTCATTAAATATCCATTGATGAGATCAATAAGAGGCAGTTGATTCATGGAAAGAACTCTTGGCTCGAGGGTGAACTGGAGGAAGTCAGTTCTAGGTTGGGTGGCGGTGCTCGATTTTCCAAGTGACATTCTTTTTGCTAGTCTGTTGTGATTCAATTTCATGAGATGTTATGTATGTTGGCTCTTTACTCTTTATGTTGTCGAATCTTTAATATTATGAAATATAATTGAATAATTATTCATATGACACCTACTGAAAGTAAATTTAATCAAAGCTAAATTTATAAATGGGAGCATAGTAGGTGATTGTTATGTTGGGTCAACAAAGTATGTGACAAATGGTATTAGAGTTCTATGTTCAAACATTGCAGCCTATGGACCAATCCATCTCTATAAGATATGACTAAGTTGTAGGTCCTAAACAAATAAGAGGTTACTGAAGGGGCTGATTATAAAATTGCTATAAGAAAAATGTTCTAATGAATTCTAAAGTACTTCCTAAGGCCTTAGAAGCCATAAAGGTTGGAGAACAATCTTGAAATGATTTATTTTGGAAGGACATTGAAATCGAAGGTAATTTTGAATTGAACTTGCTTTAAAATGTGTGACTTGCTTTATATATTTAAGGTTTGAAATAGTATAGCCTATGTGCTCAGGTTATATAAGCCCCATGTTATCTTTGCTATGCATTAGGCATCGTGATTTGATTTCATCCACTAAGGGTCATTTTTGTTATGATACATATTATTCACTATGTTTTGTATTGCATAAAACATATGTCATTAATGCCTTTGAATATGATAGTAGGACTATGATCATGATGCATAGCAATGCTGGCTATTTTTGACAACGTAAGAATGGGAGTGACAACTTACCCATAAAATATGAAGTTGTGATTTGTATGGAATGCATTAATGCTTGCTTTTGGCATCAAAGGAATGAAATCAAAATGCCTAATTTTATCATGTTGAATGCCCATGTTGATTATTTCCTATGGGATATAATGTATGCGTAGTAAATGTAAAGTGTTTATTTGGAACGTAGTAAATGAATCTATTTATTTGTACCTAAAAGTCCACATTGGTTCATGTAGTGTAGTGACTATATATATGGAGTTAAAATACATATCTTAGTAACCATTGTAGAATTTGATGGAGTGAGTTTTATAAAAATTAAATGATTACTGTGTGCATGGTTCACTAAAGAATAGTGAGGGTCGAAGTGTTATGAGAATTATATGTTGGGTTAAGACTGAAGGTTAATTGATATATTTTTTTTAAAAGATCAACATAAATGATATATGTAATGGTAATTGATGATACTTGAATGAGGGTGCATAGAATAAAATATGAGGACAAATTTAACGACTCCTTTTAGTGAGTGAAAGTTAATTTGAATCTTATATTTATCGGCTCATATCAATAAATGTAATGAACATTCAACTTTCACCTGGTAGGTACCTTACTGAGCATGGTTAAACTTATTTTCCATGACTAGTTGACCTTCTCTATGACTTGAGTATTATATTATGTTTTGAGTCATTGAGACATATCTCCACGTCTCGCATTTTGAATGTTATAGTGGCATGTTGTCCACTCATTGTAGCTTGCATTCTCCATGAAAAGTATTTTGTTCTATTCATTCTCATGGCTTGTAATACAATTTGTTGTTTTCATTCTCCATGTGGCAACACTGTGCTCAAAGAAATTTCGATGTGGCTTGTCACACACACAACCACACTCAAACAAACAAATTTTATAATAACTCGTGCATGATGTATAAGTTGAAACCGATGCCTTCACAGTGTTCATTGACCATATACACAACGTACATTAAAAATGTGTATGTGTCAAGAATAAAAATAAATATGGCTAAATAACTGCTTTACAATAACAATGTTATCTAAATTACGTAGGCCGAATTTAAGGAATATATTATATATAGATCTATATAAAATGTTAAGAGAGGAATCCCTAAAGTATTAAGCTGGTTGAAAATTATGTCTCTTGACTACAGGGGCTATCTTCTCTAATACCCAAGCTTATATGGGTTGTGTCTGAAACCAAATAAGTAATCCTAATTTCTATGGTTTATCAAGACCTTACTATTCAAGTGACTGATCCCCGCCCTTTTGTGGGGATGACATCCAAGAACAGCCTCATTAATACCACAAGAGAATGGATGCATTATAGTCCTATATTACACCTTGATATTTTCTAATGAAATCTTTGAGTACTAATATTTCAACTTACCGCAAGAGTGTATAGGTATTGACCTGTTCCTCTGTAGCGCTTGAAATGGGGTCGGTGTCAATCAACCCTGACCCAAATCATGGAGGTCACGACAAGCTAACGAGAGAGATGTCCATGACACTGATTAATTAATAGATACTTATGCCTTTTGTAGTTACTGCTTCTATATTTATTTTTTCAAAACCCTGCACCATGAAGGTCGGTGGAAACATGTGATTTAAAGCAAACAACACCTTTTCAATTTGATGGTCGGAAAAATTTCCTTGTCAACCGTTTTTTCCCTCTCAATACCGATTTTCCACTTGCTTTATCAACGATTTTGGAGATGTATGAATTGCACAATTGTACAAGATATGGGCTTATCCTTTGCTACGCAATATTCTACTCTGAAAAAGAATTCAGTGGATAATGGCTATCCTCATGGTCATGGTTATGCTTATTTTGGATAGTGTTTGTCCTTCATCACCCATAGACAAATCACACTAAATTTGTCTTCTGCTTGTGATCGACACATACATATAAGGTTAAGAGTAGATCAAGACTAAAATTAACACCACATCTTGGCCTCCAGTAGTTGTCATCATAGAGGCATGTGGGTGGAACATCATATGGAAATAGCTACCAGGATTGCAGAGAGGAGCATAAAAAAAGATGGAATTATGGAGGACAACCTTGATGACTTCCTTATCTTAATACCCAGTGGTGGTAGCAAGTGACAGTCATATGCATGGATTACGACATCCCTCGCTTCACTATAGTAATTTGGGATCGAGCACGATTATAGTTGTGTGTTGACAGAAGGGCCAATATCTTCTACAATGAAATTATCGGCTTCATCCCCAAGGAATATTTTATCATTTTTCATCAAAGGATTAAGGGAATTCATGGTAAATTAATTTCTAATAGATAGTAGCTAGCAGGAAGAATTAGCATGGCATTATTTAAAGAATGAGATGCCTAGAAGAATGAAATTCATGAGATTCTATCAACATAGCTGAAATTGATGGGTAATTGATTGATTTCCATCCTAGAACAGATCCTTAAGGTTTTCTTTAATAGTATATATTCATCAAGTTCCCATCAAATATCATTAAGTTCATGAAATACAAGTCCATGTGTGTGGTATGAGATTATGGCCTTTTTTTTTAAATTGTCTTTCAATTTAATATTTTATGTTAATTGGTGCATCTACTTGTAATAATTTAGTTCATTTTTTTATGTTATTTTGGCCACTAGTTGAACCGTTAACTCACCCTTATGGTGAGAATGCTTCATATATACGCTACTGAAAGGAACTAAACGTTACCAAATCATTACTCAGATATATAGTAGCAACATGCATATTTAATTGGACATGCATATTTTGGAATGTACATGTTTCTTTGAGTAAATCAATATCTCAATAATTATAACTAATAGATGTAAGAGGCATCTAAACTGAACTAAGGTCAGAGTTGTGAAGTGTATGCACATATGTTATACAAATCATTGTATACATGTTGAAGAAGACATTACACATTAATAATGTTATGACCTTGATAAGTAGTTCAGTGGGAGTGGAACCCAAACTACATCTGTTATAAATACATAATAGGAATGTAAAATAAACTCCTAGAGTTTCTTGATTAATAGCAGTAAGGCAATATTAAATACAAGCTCAAGAGAACATTCCCAAGTTTAGTCAAATTTCAATGTGTAAATTTTTGTAACTCAAGTGTGTAACCTCAAAATTCACAACCTTGATGTGCATATCCATCGAGATAAATATGGGAGTTTGTCAATATCTCACAAATAGGAACCTTTTAAATATGCAGCAAAAAGAAGATGCTTCAAATAGAATTATTGTAGATCTTAGAAATGGACTTATTGTGGGAAGTTGAATACTTGACATAACATTATTCAGTTAGGCTCTGGCTGAAAAAGTTGAACAGGTCCATGAATTCCTCATTCTCCAATTGATAAAGGAAGGATGTTTTGATTAGACTTGACTAAAGATAGTGTGAACAAATAAAGGAAATTTTGTCATTGAGTTGATGTTATGATAATAATACTAACATGGATTACAAACAAATGGAACATGTATAGGTCGTGCATAGGATGCTATGGACATTAAGTATCGTGTAGACATTGTAATGGTATTCCTGTGTACATGTGGTACATATGGTACTAGTATGGTTGCATGTATTGCATGACGTTGGATGATGTGTATAGTTGTATGTGTGCGTTGTATACATAATTGAGGAGAAGGAATTGGGTGATTTCCTACTATGGCAAGCATTCCATAGTGTGTACAAAAGAAAGAAAAAGGTGGAAGTTAAGGATTTATTAATGGATAAGTACCCGTATTCTGTTTCAGTTTAGTATCCATTGTATTTAATATTTTGGCCTATGATGATTACATGTGATCTATGATTGATTTTTACATATGATTTATGGTTTTCTTGGTTATGTTTTGAGATATGGTGATGCCATATTATCATACATGTTGATTGGTAAAATGTGCTAGTTTGACTTCTTGCGACTAATATAAGGAGACTGTAAGAAGAAAGTGTTCAAAAACAACACAAATGAATTCGAAGAACATGCATTTATTCCTATTAGAATACAATGAAAATTTGGAATCATAGTTAAATTGTGGGCAACATTAACCCATATTCACTCAAATAGTAGTGTGGTTATATTAAGTTATAATTGATTGAAAAAATGTTACAGGTAGAAATTGAAGCAAAATTGTGGTAGAGCTCCTTTGTAACATATATATCAGAAGATCTGCTTCAGATGGCAAGGGCTCAAAAACCTGAAAATTCATAAACAACTACCTGTGAACAAGGAAATAAATTGTAAGATGCAATAATACACCGAGGACGGTGTAAATTTAAGGGGGAGAGTATGTAGCAGCCTCCATTGTATGTTATACTTTGTTGACCAGAGCTAAGAAAATTTAGGTCTCATGTATAACAATGAAAGTAAATACTTTATTATTTTATTTTTTCTTTGTAAAGACTAAATCTATTAAAGGAAAGTAATAATAAAATTACAAGGAGGTCGAAACCTTGTAAGAGAAGAACTACATGCTTTCAGCCTAACAAAACTGTCCCATGATTGGGAAGACTAGTTACAGGATACATAGAACCAGACATAGGAACTTGAAAACAGTGATAATCCCAAAAAGAGAGTCAACCCCTATGAAGTTGTCATAACCAGCAACGAAGGCCGGGGATTCTATCCAAATCAGCAAAAGAGCCCCAAACTGCCAGACCACAAGAGCATAGACAAAACCAGAGAACCAGACCACCAGACCGCCTAGACAAAACCAGAGAATCATTGAACTGGATAAAGTGAGCCAAAAAGAATTCAGTGAGGGCACACATAGGAGCCAGGTGTTGTCACATGACCACGTCCTGGTCCAGCGGTTCCTCAACCACCAGACACTCATTGCCATACCAGAAATCATCGCCCTTCACCTCGTCACCAGGCCCGCTGCCACCTGGAGGATTCGATGTCGGAAGAGTGCCGCAGGAACTTCCTTCAATAGCAACGAATGCCGAGGGCCCATGGGGGCTGCCACCTGGTGGAAAAGTGACACCCTTAGCCTTTTCTGCAGCATGCATTTTTCCATGCCTATTGGGCTTGCCATCATCGTTCCGCTGCTGCTCGATGCCATGGTTGCCCGCGATTCTGTGACCACCCTGAGATGACTTCGCCACGGTGCGCACTGTAGCTAGAGGCTAAGACTCCTGCTTAGAGAAAATAATGGTAATATTTGCAGAGATAATAGGCTTGTTTAGACTGCTCTGGAACTTAAATTGGAAATTCTTGAAGGTGTTATGCAGGAAGGGTCTGCGGGAGGGGCTAGACGGAAGCGTAATGGCTTGGAAGGAAGGCTGAGAGACGGGGAGCATCGGCTGATTAGCAGCATGAGCGGGCTGAGAATGCCTACAACCACCACGGCTCCTACCATGACGGCTCTGCATTCTATGTCGGACCATTGCCAAGCTGCAAGAGGAGAAATTAGCAGAACATGTGACAGCAGATGGGAGACACAACTGACGGAGGAAAAAAAGCGAGAAGCCCAAAACAGGGTGGAACAGGGGATAAAGAGCACTAAAATCCAACCTCCAAAACCACAAGGACCACACTCTAAAGGTTGAAATAAATCTTCTGCTAAGAAAATCCAAATGGAAAGGGCAAAGGCAGGATGCCAGAGAGCAAACCGTGTAGAGAAAGGCCGAATACTCCATGACTAAAACTGTAGGGGCCTTGTATCTTTCAAGGTGAGCCATGAATTCAACCTGCAGGCGGACTTGAATTCGCGTAGTGTGAGCTAGCTTTAGCCTAACACAAACTTGGAGATGAGCGCTCAGCTACAGCTAACAGGACCATGCACCAGCTTCATTAAATAATTTATTTAATTGACATTTGATTCACCCGCATCTAGGTGCTCTTCTCCTTCCTGCTTCATTTCATTCTTCACAGTATTTTGGAAGTCCATGAGTTGGGTTTCATAGGCCAATCTGGAAATTGAACTTGTGTGAAAATCCACCCCACATTCCACTCCAATCTTAGCTAGTAGGTCGGCCACTTTATTTCCTTCCCGTCGGATATGCTTGAGAGTAATCGCCCTGTGATAGGAGAGCCAGATTTCAATGAGCTCCAACCTCTTCGCCATTCTCCAACTGCTGCTTACGTTGCTTGAGGGTGTGCCTTGCAAGATTTTGATGACCATATTTATGATGATCTGAGAGTCGCCTTCGATGAAAAGTGGAAAGAATCCCTGACTTTGAGCTAGAATGAGCCCTTGCCACAGGCCTTCTAATTCCGCCGAGTTATTGGTATCCCATCCTTTTGATCCTAAAAAGGTTAGAAGACGATCACCCTTACGGTCTCTGAATATCCCTCCAAAGCCAGCATTATCGGGATTTCCTTTCAAGGCCCCATCAAAGTTAAGCTGAAACATATTCTTGGGTGGTGGAATCCACTTTTCAGGTGAACGACCTATCTGAGGATTTTTTCCTTTGGCAATATGTGCTTGATTCCACTGAAGGTTCCAATTAGCCCATATGTTTTGTTCTTGGGGAAGAGAAGGAAGGTCCTCTTGATGCCAGGTATGAAGAGATATGGTTTCTTTAATATTTTGGCAGATGATTTTCCAGAGATTCTCCATAGGCACAGAGTGATCCTTGAATATTCTTCGATTTCTTTCCTTCCAAATGGTCCACATGAGGAAGCCCGGAATGAGCTTCCAAAGGAAATTTAAGATCTTGCTCTGAAAAGGTTTCTAATCCTAGTTGCACACCGTGGCTATGATGTCTCCATGAATTCTTCCTTCCTTTTGGCAGTGAAAACTAACTTTTTCCCAGAGCTTGCACGCAATAATGTAAGAGTGCATAAGATGCTTTATGGATTCCTCCTCTTGTCTACAATTAGGGCATACTGTGGGCCCGTGACAGTTCCTCTTATGGAGATTGTCCCAGGTGAGGATCCTGTTATGACATAAGAGCCAAAGAAAGGTTGAGACTTTCGGCCAACTGGTAGGGTCCCATACTTACTCCAGAGGGAGTCTTTGACCATATGCTCCTTGATAATGATATTATAAGCCTCCTTTCTTGAGAAGGTGCCTTTTTCTCCATATCCCCATCTGAGGATGTCTTTTTCCTCCGAGCACTGTATTTTCCTCCTCATTAATTCTGTGTCAAGAGTTTTTTGAGCTTGTTTTGTTCCATTTCTTAAGATCTGATCAGCTTTAAACCATTGCCTATAGTCTTGTGTGGGGGATGGTTTCCAGAAATTTTTTACCTTATTGTAGTCCTGTAGGTCCTGCTCCGAAAGTTGCAAAGGATAAAGAAGGTCCTTTAACTTTGGCAAATGCTGCCAAGAATCTTCCCAGAACCTTGCAGGGTCGCCATCCTTGACTTCCCAGAAACTGTGATGCTGAATTAAGTTCCTATGCTACTTGGCCGAGTTCCAGATTAAGGATCCCATGCTGACATCTGATATTCTTATTAGTTCTTCTATGGGGTGGTTGTTTGCATATTTTTCTATCCATAGATAGGCCCAGGGGGTGGATGGCACAGTAAGCCATTTCCACCAAATACAAGCCCCCATTACCTCGTTGCTGCGAGAGGGATCCCTCAAACCAGTGCCGCTGGCACTCTTAGGAAGGCAAACTGTGTCCCATTTAACCAGAGCCCACTTGCGAATTTGACCTGAGCTACCCCATAAGAAGGATCTCTGAAGATGCTTGATTTCTTTTAGAACCCATTTGGGAGCCACCTGGATAGAGAAAAGGTAGAGCGACATGGAATGAAGAATGGATTTGATGAGAACTAGCCAACTCGCCATATTAAGGGCGCGGTGAGTCCATAAGGAAAGGTGGTTCTCCAGCTTTTCTAAGGGGATTTTCCAGGAAGAATGCTTCAAGGCTGAGGCTGTCAGAGGAGAACTAAGATATTTGGATGGGAGAGAAGCAATAGAAAAACCCAGAATGTGGGATATAGCAGATTGAGTACTAATAGGCATATTGAAAAAGAAAATTTGGGATTTGGATTTATTGATAGAGGCTCCAAAGGCATCCGAGAAATCTGAAAGTAAGGACTTAAGTTGACGAGCATCCTGGACTGAGGGATGACCAAAAAGCATGTTTTCATCAACAAATTGTTGGTGAGTAAAGCCTGAGGAGTTATGAAAAGATAGGCCTCTAAGGAGCTGTGATTGTTGAGCCTTTTTAATGCTTCGGCCCAAACCTTCTGCCATAATAACGAACAGGAAGGAAGAAAGAGGGTCTCCCTATCTAATTCCCCGAGAAGGTTGAAAAGGAGAAGATGGGATACCATTGATCAAAACAGAAAAACATGAGGAGGAAAATAGACTCATAACCCATCTGACCCAAGGGGGAGCAAAACCAAAAGCAGTAAGGGTTTTTTTAATGTACAACCAGCTTAAGCTATCAAAAGCCTTTGAAAGATCAATTTTAAGGAGAATACCTGGCTTCTCGGATTGCTTTAAGGAATGTATTTTTTCATGAGTGAGGATAATGTCGTCCGTAATCTGCCGCCCTTCGACATATCCAGATTGCTCAGGCGAGATTATGAGAGGGAGCAACAGTTTGAGTCTAGAGGCTATGATTTTGGAGACATCTTGTAGATAATGTTGCATAGAGCAATAGGCCTATATTTGTCAGGAGTGCTAGGCTGAGTTTCCTTGGGTATGAGGGCGATGAATGTGGCATTCATTCCAAGAAAAATCCATCTCGAGGATCTTGATTCCTCGACAATCTGCCATACTTCCATTTTGATCAATTCCTAGAAATTGTGAAAAAAGTTCGAGGTAAATCCATCCAGGCCAGGCACCCTCCCAGCTTTCAATTGACGAACTACCGCTTCAAACTCCTGCAATTCTATAGGTCTGAGAAGAAGTTGGTTGTGCTCCTCTGTAATTCATTTCAGAATATTCCTTGTAATTTTTTCTATGGCGGTCGATCTGTTTATGTGTGGTTCTTGATGCGCCTGCTTGAAATAGTTTACAAATTTGCTTTCAATTTCTTCATAAGTTTCCATTTTGGCCCCTTGCTCATTTTTTATGTGAGTTATGTTGTTGTTCATTCTCCGTTGGATGGTGGAACTAGAAAAAAAATTGTGTTTTTTTCTCCATCCTTAATCCATTTTATTCTTGATTTTCTCCTCCATAGTGTTTCTTCTTGTTTTTCCCTTTCTATGATTTGCAACTCAAGAATTTTTTCATGTTTTGACAGGTCGTCTGATCGACCTTCAATTATGATCGTGCTGTAGGAATTTCATATCTTGATCAAGGGCACTCTGAGCCTGGAAAATATTGCCAAAAGAAGTATGATTCCATTGTTTGATCTTACCCTTGAGATGCTTAAGCTTCTGTTGAAACTGAAACATCTTTGTTCCCTCTGGAGGAGTAAAATTATTCCATTTCGTGTTGATTAAGTTATTAAAGTCCGAATGAGACATCTAGAAAGCTTCAAAATGAAATGGTCTTCGGATGGTGCTTCCCGGATGAGTCCATTGTAGTGAGATTGGCCAGTGATCCAATCCAGATATCGACAAGATGGAAGCAGCAAAATCTCCCCCTAAGTGAATAGCATTGTCTGATAATAAGAATCTATCCAAACAAGAAGATACCTACTGCAGCCCCGCTCTTTTGTTATTCCAGGTAAAAATTCCATTGTTAAAAGGCATGTCAATAAGCCAATTATTCTGAATGAAATCCTTTAGGTGATTCCCATCCTTGTTCCCTGTGTACCTGCCTCCCCTCTTTTCTTCCAACCTCGTAATCATGTTGAAATCACCCCCAGAAATCCACAAAGGGTGCAATCTAGCAGAGTTGATTACCGAGAGGGTATTCAGGATTTCTATCTTGTGCATGGTCTCTTGGGGGAAATACACATTGGTAAGATGCCCATATGTGTTGGTCCTTATGATGTGAAATATTCCTTGGATGAAATTCTTGTCAGCATGGATGTTGTTGAGAATAATAGTTTGAGCGTCCCATAAGACTGCTAGGCCTCCAGACGCTCCATCTTTATCTACTGCCACGTTGAGACCTGTTGGCCAGGCTTTTGCTGCAATCCTTTCTAAAGCACTTGAATTACATTTTGTTTCTTGCAGGAATAGGATTTGTGGTTTTTCTTGCATTATCATGTTTTTGAGTAGTCTCCCTTTCCCTGAGCCATTGAGCCCTCTAATATTCCATGATATTAACTTCATTGGGAAGAGTTGTGGAGAGAGTTATAATACTTTGTTAGCTTGGAGTACCTGCCTAACTCCACTAAAATTTCTCCTATTCTCATTGTTCGTTGAAAATATATTTTTCTTCCATGTTTTTTGATGTCTTTGGTGATAAATCTTCCATCCCAAGGGCTGCCAGTCTGAATACCTAGAGATTTTTGCCTTTGTGCCCGGGATAAGATATCCTCTAGATTCTCTACTTGTTGATCTGGAATTTTGTCAAATTGTTTTGTTTTACATGCCTGCCCGAGGCCCTGAATGTCTAGTTCCCCAATGTCTATGTTTTATGGATCCTCCTCCATGAGCTGAGAGTCATTTTGCTCTACACTTATTTCTGCTACTATTCTTGAGTCAGATTGTATATTGTCTACTTCCATTACTTGAATGTTCCATGCTAGGACTTTATGTTTAGCTGAGGAAAAGGTATCGTTGGGCAACGAATCTTCTCGGAGCGACTTGGAATCTGTGTGCACTGATTGTTTGTCCTTCTTTGCTTCCCGCTCTGAGGGAGTGGGATTTTCAGGATTGAGAAGAGATTCTCGGGCTAATGCTTCAAAGTTGTTGCTCGTGGAAGGCTTGGAAGAGCTGGCTTGAGGCATCCTAGGATTTGGAGCTGCTTTCTTGTGGTTTTTTCTGCAGTTGGGTACTTTGGTAAAGCCATCAGATTCAGGCTTATCAGAGGCGGTTGGTGATGAGGTTTTTCTAGTTAAAGGATAATCCCTAAATAAGTGGCCCAGAGTGTGACATGTTCTACATCTAAACGAAACATGTTCATAGTCAATCAACTGAACCCATTCATTATCGTCATGGAATAAACTTAGCGCATCCGAAAGCACCTTGTTGAGGTGCATGTAAACGTAGATTCTTGCATAAGAGGTGTATCTTCGGATTTTTGTTTCCTCTGCTACTTTGACAAATTCTCCCATAACATTACCAATTTCTTGTAAAGAGACTTCCTCCCAATACTCCACAGGAAGCGAATAGAGTCGAATCCAAAAAGCAGCCCAACTGAGATCCTCTTTGTCAGGGTTGAAGCACTCTACCCATCCTCTGAGTTATAGGCCGACAACATTGAAGAAATATGGACCTCCATCCAAAACCATGTTCTAATCCTCTAAGCAGTTAAAAATGGTTGTAAAGAACCCTTTAGGCCCTAGCTGCAGGGTGATATGTCCTTTTGGGTTCCATTTTGCTGTTATCCAGCCACGTAGTGCCTTCTCAGTCAGCCATATTCCTATGAACTTGCCTATTAGCACATGATCCCTCATATATTGTATCTGAGCATTGATCCGATGGCTGGCAAATTCTACTTTCGGTCGCTCTGTTGCCACTGGGTTGCATGTGGTCGAGCTTACTCTGGGTTGTTCTTTGTCATCCTTTTTTTCCTGTTGTGAGCACAGATCCGTGCTATCCACATTCTGAACCTCTGGCTGGTCGCCTTCCTTGTTCTTTTGCCTCTCTTCATCATTCGTTGGGGGAGGTGTTGTGTCCTCCCCCTGGGGGGGATTCATAGGTCCTTAAACTGCTTTGATGGGTTTCAAAAAAACGTGATGCCATCATATCTGGCAAGTCTGCAAGACTCTGGGGAGGCCTGCTATTGCAGAGGATTCATAAACACTAGAAAGCTAAACCGTCGAAAGGCTCCTCGCTACAAGTAAAACTCGCAAACACTTTATTATTAAATAAATAATAAAAATAATTTAATCACATTGAAAATGAGACACCAAGAGATGAGATTCTTTCCAAATGAAATCTCATTGTTGAATGGGAATGGATAACTCTTTCATGATAATGCGTCTAGATCCAATTCTAGATAAGTTTAATGGATTGGTACATAGACATCCATTAAGTTACTTAGCTCAAGAAAGATGTTAAGCTTAATAAAAACATAAAACTCTTGTGGGAAAGAAAGGCAATCTTTTATGAGGAAAATCCTCATGGGAGAGAAAGGTGAGCTTTTCTAGGAAAAACCTAAGTAAATAGATAAAAATATCCATAAAATTGGGACGTTGCTAAAGGAATCCATATCATGAAAGAGGGAATTAAATATCCATTGATGAGATCAACAAGAGGCAGTTGATCCATGGAAAGAACTCTCAGCTCGGGGGTGATGGAGGAAGTCAATTCTAGGTTCGGTGGTGGAGCTCGATTTTCCTAGTGAGATTCGTTGCGCTACTCTGATCTTATTCAATTTCATGATATGTTATGTATGTTGGCTCCTTACTCTTTATGTTGTAGAATCTTTAATATTATGGGTATAATTGCATGTGTTATCTTTGTTTATGAGATAATTGAATAAATATGCATGTGACAACTACTAAAACTAAATTTAATCAAACTTAAATTTAGTAATGGGAGCATATTAGGTGATTGTTAGGTTGGGTCAAGGAGGTATGTCACAGAGAGACACACAATGATACCTATTATTGAAGATATCTTACAACAGAAACATGGTTCTCATCGTATTTCTTATTGTCACATCTAGAACGAAAGGAACACTATTATAGACACTCTCTCTAAAGTAGTGCTCAGCAGAATCTAGGCCCTTAGAAGATCATGGAGCATTTATATGATACTTTATATGAGTGGTATCATAGGCCTTTCATATAAGTCATGCAACTAGAGATCATACATGAATGAAGATAACATATTCAAATTTGTTTATGTTTTTTTCTCCGAGATATAATTGTTGGATGATTGGTAGCTTATGGTATTTTGTGCTATGTATTTAGGCTTAGGATATGTATTGATCGACTTGATAGGACATGATGGGGATTTTAAAAGGCTTGATATTTTTCTCCTTTTCGTGGATGGTTGTACTGCAAAACAACCCATTTTTTAATGCACAATTGTGCATATCCAAAATGTAATCTTCACAATTCTTTAATAAAAACTGATATTTTTCTTGAAAAACAATCGTATAATTTTTATCCATTTATCTCATTAACTTACATATAAAATATCTATACATATTTTCAAGGTATAAAATATACAACAAAAATTTTCATAATATACCCCTTTAGGTATCAATAAAATAATATATTATGTTTTTTATACACATTAAAACAAGTGAAATATGCATGATTGCTACTTGGTTCCTACGTCTTATGCAAAAATTAGTTTAAAGAAATAATCCTCGTAAGAATAATTAAAGGGTAGTATAATATAGAATTTACATAAAGTAATTATTTAAGAAAATCAAAACTTATTTATGAAAATTTTATGATAAAAATAATTGCAAAAACAAGTGGTTATGATGTTTTGATTATACCTATGTCTACCAACTATTAATAGAAAGAAAATAAGTTACTAAATATATAATTAATTCCAATTTTTAAATCCAACATTAAAATAGAATTTATATACATTGATTTTTTTTTGTAAGCTTAGGTATATCATCCTTTTCTGTTTATATATAAACAAATTGAAACCACATACCGTTAATAGGTTGCCTCAACTTGCCGAGTGGGAAACCAAGTATGTTGGCCACCGATGCATATTGTAAGCCATCCAAAAACGATAAGTTATCAGCCTTTCTACCCAAGCAATGTATACATAACTATTTAAGAACCAATCTATAGTCTTAGATACCATAAGCATGCATGTAAAAGAAAGCTAGCCACTAAAAAACAAAAAAAAACTGAGCTATCCTTGTGCTCAGTTATTGTTTGAGGTCTTCCAGTTCTGACTCACCTGTCGCTAGATCTTCAACTGAATCTCCAGTTGCTGGTGTCATTTTAATCATGCATGGAATGTTTCATTGGATACGGTTCAGTCTAATATCATGTTTACAGAGTTGGAACTGGATAGTTTACAGGTCTTTTTTGTAGTCTGGCATGTCTCTAATGATCAGAGCCATCCCCATGGACACATGTTCCATTGCTTGTCCTACCAGTCTTTTCATTAGCCAATACAGATGCAAGGTCTTTTTGAATTAGGATAGTCTCCCTCTAGTGTTCCCAGGATCTGGAATGTGTTCTTTCCCTTCCTCCATTTCATCCTCGGAGTCCTTTCCCATAATTTGGTCCTCCATTTCTTCTATAGTTTTGTCGATCCCTACATCTATTTCTTCCTTATATGCTTTCGTTGCCTCCCTGACAGTCTCATCTATGGATCTTCTCCCTTTCCTCTGTTTTGAGGTTCCCTGTCCTTTCAACGAGGACCAGATTTTCCTCGTCCTCCGCGGCCTCTTCCTCTGGATGGACGTGCCATGTCGCAGTTGTCTACTACTTGTTCATAGTGATCATAGTTCAATGTCAGTATAATAAAACCATTACTAGTCCAAATGTCAATTGCATTGTGGAGTTTCTGTTCTCCGTCATTGACTCCCCTCTGCTCGCACTTTGTTGCTTCTAGGCATTCAAATGAAATAGCAGTGGGCTTCACCTTCTCCCTACACAACCCATCCTACCCCTCGCTTAGACCCAGCATGGTCTTGATCACTCCTCCATTGTCCCTTCCTCCTGCATTAAAGTCCCTCAGGCTAACCCATTCCCTATTCGACCCTGGTAAATATTTTAAAGGGAGCTTCGCTTTGAGACTCTCCTCCCTCCCCCTGCCTTGCATGCCATCACCACTCCCTACCCTCGCAACGCTACCACCTATGCATGCTACCCATTCCTTACTTAGCTTCCTGCCCAGCTGCCCCTCCCAGGCTTACTCTTCTCTACTACCATATCTCCCCCTATCTACCCAGAAATTCAACCTGAAGAACTTCACCGGACCCTCAATCCTCCATTCCACCGAGATAAAATCCTCTCTAGCCTCGCTAGCCTTTTCCCTGAGAAAAATGCACCACTCCCTATAAGCTTCTAAGCCCTCAAGCCTGACCGGAAGCGACGCAGAGCTAAAGGGCCCCTCTTCCTCACTGTTTCTGCTCTTTCTACTCAGCATAACCTCTCCCCGTGGTATTTCCTTCCTGACAGGGCACAATTCTCTTCCCCCATCCGGCATGCTGTTTTTTCCTTTACTAATTACAGAAAGAAAACAGTTAATGTACCCGTGGTTGCTATGCATGCTTGCTGAATGCGAGTATGGTTGGTCCTCCACTCTCATTCTCCTGCTTCCCTGCAATCTATCCATCCTCCCTTCTCCACGCTCCCTATGGAACATGTATAGGTCGTGCATAGGATGCTATGGACATGTTTTACTAATTATATGTCTCGTACTGATTATATGTCTCATAGCGATATTGTTGCTATCTATTTCTTCAATGTAGGTCCAATGTATCTATCTATTTTTCTAGGTCCAGTGTTGCTCTCTATTTCTCTAGGTCGAGCAATTCTATTTATTTAGATACGGTGTAGGTCCAACATATCTATCTATTTCCTCAATGTTGCAGAATGTGTGGTGTTTCAACGTAAATGTTGTAGAATGTTTAATGTTTACAGTCAATGTCAATTAGGTTACGTTAATTAAGTAACGTGAATGTTTTTCGTTCTTGATGTCCTGTTCTTACAATGTAATACAGTGAATGATTTTCGTTCTTGATGTCATGTTCTTACAATGTAATACATTAATACTATAGTTAACAAAGCTTATATTTATTATACCTTTTTTAAATTTTATTATTTCAGAACAAAATTTTTTTAGTTTTAGATTATTCATTTATTATTTGCAAAGCTTTCATGATTTCCAATAAGAGATCCTTTCATTTAAATGGGTTTGGGTTAAATAGTTTTCCATTCTTACTGTTTTTTATCAAAGTTTAATAAATATTTAGATTCTTTCCAAAATAGGTTTCATGGATATAAATATAGTTTTAATTTCATTATTTATCAGTGTTGGATTATTTACGAGTGTTGGATATTAAATTGTAATTTTGAGAAATTTATGTCAAAAGTTCTTATAAAATTGACTAGGAAAAATTACACCTAAAAGAAATAAAAGAACATCAAAATTCAAGGTACATCAAAACACATACATAACTCAAGTATACATATGAGAAAATGTCAAATTTTTTTATAAAAATGGCTATGAAAAATGCATGTCATTGTGCTTGATTCCAAAATGATTTTTTAAATCTATTTGTAAGATTAGCTGCAGATTTCTATGGATGGGTTAGAAATGTGGTAGGGCTTTTAATTTTTTCAAATGGGATAAAATAAATTTTCCACAAATAACCTATGGATATAAGTGGTATTCATTAAGTATATTCACCCTATCTCTATTGAACATTGGATTAAAAACCCAAAAAAGAAAAGGATACATTTTTTTGTCATTTCGAAGGTAGTATTAGCTTCATTCATAGTGGTCGAAGAAGGACTATCCTAGAAGTTAGAAAATGTTGAAGAAGTAAGAATGGGTATCGACAAATGTGTAGGGTGTGGGGAAAATTATTTTTTTTCCAAAGAATTTTGTTGAATTCCTAAATGCAAATAGGAGACCTCTACTCTGAACCAGGTGGTAGATCCTACTAGAATATCTATTTGGGTTGATGGATGGCATCATGCTAATTAGCTAAATATCCCTTTTGATTTTTCAATTCAGTGGATAATTACACTACTGCCCTAAATATATTGGATGTTCACCTCAAGGAGAGGGAACAAACATTATGTTGGGTGTACTCCTATCTTGGGGAATATTCTCCATAAATGTGTTGTTTGAATATCATTGTTGACAGGGGGATTTAGCTTGGTGATGTAAAATATTATGGAACCTAAGTTGTTTAGAAAATGAAAGGATCCTCCAATGGTGCATATAGGAAAGTAAGATCCCATAGATGACTACTTATAGAAGGGAAGCATGATCATGCCTAGTTGGTCTGCCCTATGTATAAATGTCAGGATTATGTGGACTATCTCTTCCTTGTGTCCTTTTTCCCTGGATGTGTGGAACATTGTTTGAATTATTTTTTGCCTTAGACTCCATGTAGCGGGGTATCTCATGCAAACAATTTGGAACAAGAAGACCCAAAAAATGTCATAAATCTCCTACATATCATTAATTCGTGCATACAGATTGCAAGGAACAATGGCATCATCCAAGCAAAGATTAAAGAGTCCTAAACGGCTAACAACACAAGTTCCTTTACTAATTACAGAAAGAAAACAGTTAGCGTACTCGTGGTTGTTATGCCTACTTGGTGAATGTGATAGTTGATCCTCCGCTCTCGTTCTCCCACTGCCTTGCAATCTATCCATCCTCCCTTCTCTATGCTCCCTCTCATACTTTGCCCTACCTACCTGCAGTCACATCCACCTTACGCAACCGTCCTTACCACCTCTTCTCTTACCTGTGTACCAAATGCCACTTCTCCCTTCTGACGTCGTTGCAGACATGCAGGACGCCACCACGCCCTGCAGTATAAGTGTGTGGGTAGTGGTAGGCAGTCCTCTCACCTCCTGGCCCCTGACATCCATTATTCCATTGATTACCCACTCCGTCACCCCGATTGGGGGATATATATTGAGATTATTAATATCAAAAATGATTTTTATATAATTAATAATTTATATAATTTAATTATAAATTATTTTATTTTAATAAAAGAAAATAATGAAATTCACACTTTAAACATAATAAAAAAAACATAATATATAAATAAATAAATAAATAAAGTAGTTTAAGTTTACAATTCTCCAATAAAAATAGTATTTATATTTTGATAGATTCATAATTAAATAATTTAGTTATTCTAGACATATATTTGATAAATTTAATGTATGTAATTATTTTTAAGCTAGATGATTTCTAATAATTAAATTATAAAAGTCAAAGTTTTAAAATAATTTAAATAAGGTATATTGGAAAATAATATGTGTGTAGATTAAGTTTAAAAAATAAAAAAAAAAAATAAAAAATAATTTCCGTATTTACTTAGCTCATGTTTTCAATATAAGTGGAGAAAAAATAATATTTTTAAACTTTACAATATTAATAAAATAAATTAGATTTTAATGACATTAATAGTAGTTATATTTTTGCTTTTCATGCTTATTATGGATTGATGATTATTAATAGTTATATCATTCCACCAATTTGTTTATTTATTTTCAATCATAAATTACGAAATAATGAATTAAAATATGAATCACTACTAAATTGTGAAGTTTGAGAAACACATAACCTTTTGAATTATAAAATGGTCACATATGGGAAATACATAATTTTTTTTAATATTTTGATGAGAAACTCGTAGTTTTTGGAATTATAAAATGGTCATGAGAAATATATATATATATATATATATATATATATATATATAATATATATATATATTTATATATATTATATAATATATATATATATAATATATATATATCATATATATATATATAGTAATATATATATATAGATGGATGTGAAGAAACCCATAGTTTTTGAAATTATAAAATGGTCCCGAGAGAAAATTACATAAATTTTTTAAAATATTTTGAAATGGTTATGAGAAACTCATAACTTACTAAATAATAATTAATTCTAATTTTTAAATCCAGCATTAAAATAGAATTTATATAGAATGAGATTATTATTTTTTATAAATTTGACTAATTCTATTAATGTAACAAAAATATTACAAGGAGGCACTGGCCTCTGCAGAGCACGTCCAAATTATGCCATGTTTAACAACAAAAAACTGAAAGAGACTGTTGTCACCAGGGAAATCAGTCCAAAACTATAAGAGTTTGCTGCCCACGCAGGGTAACAGCCTATAGTGCCAGAGTGGAACTGTTTCTTGAACAGTTATCAAAGTTAACAACATTGGATAAAAAAACACCAAAATAGACCCATAGTATTGGGCGCCGGGAATGCAGAACCTGAAAAAACATTGACCAGCTAGGTGTCATTAGGAGGAGGAGGTTCTTCCACTATCAGACACCTATACACCTCCATGTCATCTTCTACATCATGTTTATCTCTCGGAGTTTCTTCCATGTTCTTGAAGCGGCCTGGATTGGTGCATCCTTGAGCTGCTTCCATGTGTCCCTGAGCTGCTTCCCTACTTCTGTGCATCCCTAACCTGCTTCCATGGGTTTTTCTCTTGGTGGTGGTGTTCCGCACCTGAGTATTTCCGGTTGGGTCTTCAGAGTTTTGTGGCTCCTCTCTAAATGCCACCGAGATAGTCACTATTATGTAGGGACGTTCTAGCATGCAACGAAATTGAAATTGAGTCGAATGGCTGGGTTGCAGAGATGAAATAGAGGCAGTAGGAGGCTGGGGAATAGTGTCAACAGGCCGAGGACCTACAGTCTGAGCCTGCCCCTGACTGCTGCGAGTAGCTGGGTAGCGTTAAGAGAAATGAGTTATCGAAGGGGAGGATGAGTCAAAGGGGGACGAGTGAGAGAGGGGCAAAGAGGGGGGGCAAATTGTTCTTCCTCTGCTACTACCCCTCCTGCACCGCATTCGATGACATAGACGAGGCATGTTCTCCTGGGCAAAAACGAGCGGACGAGGATGAGAAGGAGCAGTACCAAAGAATGAGTGGTCAATTGGAGCAGAAGGACTTGTAATTAGCGGTTCAAAGTCAAGATTCAAGACCAAAGAACCAATCTGAAGGCAACATAGAAGACGATACGAGAAGCGTGCACCAACCACCATCTCAATGCAGCACATAATTTGGCAAGGTCTCCCCATTGTCGTGTGTGAGCTCGGCTTTGCAGCAGCAGGGAGACAATTGTAGTTCAGAGGAGGCGGAGTGGGGGGATGACGGTCTGAGGAGGCCATCTTAAAACCCAGATTGATGAAGCCTCGACCCGCGCAGTGCAATAATATGCCATTAATTTCAGCGGTGACCTTTTGGGTGGAAGCATGGGTGACCAGGTGGCCTCGCCACTTGCCAACCCAAGGTTGCTGCATCATACCAGTGTGCTTAAACGCCCGCATCCAGGAATATAGATTGAGATTATTAATATCAAAAGTAATTTTAATATAATTGATAATTTAAATATTTAATATAAATTATTTTATTTTACTAAAAGAAAAATAATAAATCCACTTTAAACATTAAAAAAAATGTAGTTTAAGTTTACAATTCTCTAATAAAAATAGTATTTATATTTTGATAGATTCATAATTAAATAATTTAGTTATTCTAGAGATATATTTGACAAATTTAATGTATGTAATTATTTTTAAGCTAGATGATTTCTAATAATTAAATTATAAAAATCAAAGTTTTAACAAATAATAATAAGAAGTTATATTTAGAAAATTAATATTATGATGTAATTATTTAAAAAATAAATAAATAAATTTGGTATATACTTAGCTCATGTTTTTTTCAATATTAAAGTGTAGAAAAAATAATATTTTTACTTTTACAATATTAATAAAATATTCGTATTTTAATGACATTAATAGTAGTTATATTTTTGCTTTTCATGCTTATTATGGATTGATGATTATTAATAGTTATATCATTCCACCAATTTGTTTATTTATTTTCAATCATAAATTAAGAAATAATGAATTGAAATATGAATCATGCTAAATTGTGAAGTGTGAGAAACACATAGCCTTTTGAATTATAAAATGGTCACATATGGGAAATACATCATTTTTTTCAATATTTTTAAATGGGTGTGAGAAACGGATATTTTTTTGAATTATAAAATGGTTATGAGGCTTCCTAAGCAAGCTTTAAATTCCAGCGAAAACCACCTAAGGCTCAATCCACAGTGGCATAAAGACACAAGGGTCTGGTTAAACTATTGGGAGATCAACGAGAACAATGCATTGCAAAGCATTAATAACATTAAAGATATTGTTACTTCTAAGTTTAAAGAAAAAATGTGGTGTGAGAAAGATTTAGCGGCTAAAAGGAAAAATAAGTTATTATAGGAAGCGGTCATTCAGCGTGCACCCTAGAAGTATCGAAAAATATCCTCTATTCTCTCACTGCTGAAGCTCTAGATTGCATGAATCTTATACAGAAAGATTATTAGCTAACAAAAGAATGGGAGAATGCTAACCTCAAGAAAAAAGTGATTACACAATTGAGAAGAATTCACTAAAATAAGGTTCAAAGGCAATGCAAAAGTTAAACAGAAATCAAGAAATGTACAAAAGCAAAAAGAAAAAAGTCATGAATCTTGGACAATATAATAATTTAGCTCCCCTAAACTAGAAAGAACACCAACAAATCCAGAGGCTTACCCTCAGCATCTTCAGCTCTGTCTTGGTAATCTCGCGTCCATTGATGTAAACCTGTGTATTCCCGTAACTTGCATTTTGTAGAAGCTTCCCCCTATATTCAAGCTTGCACTTACGATCTTGTCTGGCTTTTCACCCTCCTGCCATGACAAAAGGCCACAAAAGAGTACCATAGCCATAAAATTTTGTTACTCTCACAATCCCTTTTAAAGCATTCAACACTTCTTAAGAAATTATAAAACAATCAACACTTCACAAGTTACTCACCTTCCCGCACAATCCAGATTCTTTATCGTACCAGTATCTCCCTGGTTTCAACTTCGAGGGAGGTTTAGGACAGCCAAGTAATTTAGCCATTTCTTCTGGTCTCAGCTGCCTCTCGTTGACATATAGTTGTTCTGGTCGAAGCTGATTTGCTGAGCATTCTTTCTCAGCCTTCATAATTTGCTGAACCTCTAAAGGATTAAGAAGACGACACAACATTCGGGAGAATTTCCCTAATGATGATCGCCTTGACTCGTCAATTGCCTGGCCAATGCAAGGCACACATTTACGCCCCTCGGGCATTGATCCCATTGCTCTTAGCACACAATTGTTGCAATACTTGGCATTACAGACAATACAAGATTCCTTGTCCTTCAACCTATTTCCTTTCATGCATCTATGGCATACCCCTTTCTTTTGTTGTTGCGCTGATCCTCCGTGATAACCATTTCTCATATTATATGATGAACCTGGTCGCAGTTCTGCAGAGTTAAATTCAGATGAATACATATAATCAGATTCCATTTCTTCTACATTATGGAAAGTCACTGAAGCAGATTTCTTTGCTTCAGAAACTGGCTTGACTAATCTGTGTGGAGAACTGCGAAATGATGCCAAAGGTGACGTTGAGGGTGAGACTGATGAAGAATTGTGATTGCGAGAAAACGAATTCTCATGAGCTCCATAGTGAAACAGGGCGTTGGGCAGTTCCTAAAACACCATGGATGGAAAGGATCTGCCATATATGTGAGAATAGGAACATCGAGGATGAAAACCACTTCCTCTTAGAGTGCCCTGCATACAAAAACACTAGATCTCAGTTTCACAATATTTTTTACAATACTGACCTTCCTAACCTTTTACAATGTCAAAATTATAGTGAGCTCGGGAGGCTTCTCTCCAAGCTTTTTGAGCATAGGAGAAAATCTTAAAACAAAATAAATAATTTGTTTCTTTAGGTCCAATAGGCCAAGTTGGATGTTAACCATCGTCATCGTCGTCATCATCATCATCATTATATATATATATATATTATATATATATATATATATATATATATATATATATATATATATATTATATATATATATAATATATATATATATATATATATATTATATATATATATATATATAATATATATATATATATATATATATATATATATATATATATATATATATATATATAATGGGTGTGAGAAATGCATAGTTTTTTTTAATTATAAAAATGGTCTGGTATGAGAAATACATAAATTTTTTAAATATTTTGAAATGAGCATGACAAACTCATAGTTTTTTGAAATGGACCCTGTAAGGATATGAATGAGATTAAATAAGAGAAAGTAAGGGCAATTTTAAGAACCCAGTGAGTGTGAATATAGATGGAATCTATATACATGTCACGAAATAAGTTCATGACGTTCTATCAACATATCCAAATTGATAGGTAATTAATTGATTTCAAAACCTCAAACTTCAAAACCTTTGATGTGCATATCCATCCAGGTAACTATGGGGTTTTGTAAATATCTAAAAAATAGGAACCTTTTAAATCTCCAACAAACATAAGAAGCTTTCAGTTGAATGATTATAGATCTTACAAATGTACTTCTTGTGCGAAGTGATAAGATAAAAATGAACTATGTGTTTTACTATGTATAAACAAAGTATACATGCTTTATGAAATGAAAAACAAATCAGATATGGTTGTGATGGATGCACTTGGATTAGAATAGAGCAATTAAAAGTAGCATAATGACTAACAAGAAGTACATACTAGATTCAGAGCATTACTGGTCTGAATTAATTATCAAAATTTCGGTAAACCTAAAGGTTTTGCATTAATACAGTTTATGGTGACCTAATAATCTTATGCCTGTAGTAAATAATACATGCATCAAGTAAGGTGTTGCATATAAAAGGTTCTAGGTGATGAAGGGAGAGGATAAAAAAAACCATGCAACAACTCATTCTTAAATCAATAAGATGCTTCAACCATATTATTGGAAAAGTGGTACTCGTAATCGAGATTTTTCTGTACAAAGATAATTGGTTTCAATAAAATGATATGTTGCAATATATTCAAATAAATTGATAATTGTACAATCTGAAATGGATATTTTGTACCACTATTTCCTCTTAAGCAATGTGGGAGAAGTCTACCTACTAGATTGCATTGATAATGTCTTCTGGTTTTGAATATGACAACATAAAAATTATTGCATAAACACTTTATTTTAAGGAATTTAACAATTGATGAATTATATTATGCCAGGGAATCATCTAGTGTTAAAGTGGGGTATCAACATGTTATTGACCTAGGTTCACACCCTCGTACACATAGTGCCTAAAACATTAGTGGGAGTCGAGTTGAGAACCTTGTAACCTTAATTTATAATCATATATGGGAGGTGTATGTACTTGCATACTCATTGATCAATTGGTTTTGGGCATACACTCAATTTATTCATGCCCAACAAGGTGTTGGAAGAAGTGTAAAAAGAGCAACACGAGATGATATGACATGACTAGTCTATGTGTGGAGTAGTTTTGAGTACCAAACAATGATTAATTCAAATAAATTTCCATTCACGAATGCTGATTAATTATCGTTGCAACATCTTCAATGTCATAAATTTAAGTATTATTACGCAGTAAAAATGCTTTCCTGGACAAAAGATATATGAATTTCAAGAAATTAACAAATAATAAAATCTTTGTTCTTCATTCCATCCAACATGTTCTTTAAATATACTTCTACACACTTTTACCTAGGTCTCTTTGAGTACGTGTCTTTTTTTTTTAATATGTGGCCAAAAAATGGTTACAACGATATTTTGTTTAGATCCACAATAGTAGGATATAGTCAACATATTACGGAGAAAAATCGTAATGAAATAATACAATTCCAGCACACATCACGTAGTTCTCAAATTTTGGATAGTTAGAAGCTACATTTTTCGAATAGGATATTATTAAAACATACCTCACCATCTATTCAACAAAAATAGATTTTCTATCAATTACATGGAAATAAAAAAAATCATGATGCTTACAATCATTTTTATTTCTACAAGAAAAACACTACTACAAACATCAAACTTGTGTAGGCATGGTTAATAATAGTTACTACGTAGAGTTACTTGGCCTCAAGCTTTCAGTCTTGTTTTCTAATGAAGAGGGATGAAGGTAGTTATGAATTTTCGAGGAATATTTGACTATTATACATTAGTTCAATGAGATCATCAAATGTCACAATGTAACACCCATCTAATGTATGTAACACTTTGCTGACCAAAGCCACGAAATGATAAGTCTAAGGTATAACAGTGAAAGTAAATACTTTATTATTAAATATATAATGAAGATAATTTAATCACATGGAAAACGAGACAACAAGATATGAGATTCTTGCCAAATGAAATCCCATTGGTGAATGTGAGTTGATAACTCTTTCATTATAAGACTTCTAGATCCAATTCTAGATAAGCTTAATGGGTTGGGAGATAAACATCCATTAAGTTACTTAGCTGGAGAAGGATTATAAGTTTAAGGAAAACATAAAAGCCCTGTGGGTGAGAGATACAAAATTTTTTGAGGAAAATCCTCGCTGGAGAGAAAGGCGAGCTTTTTTGGGAAAATCCTAGGAAAATGGATAAAGATATCCATAATAGAAGGACACTGCTAAAGGAAACCATATCATGAAATAGGTCACTAAATATCCATTGATGAGATCAATAAGAGGCATATGATTCATGGAAAGAACTCTTGGCTCGAGGGTGAACTGGAGGAAGTCAATTCTAGGTTGGGTGGCGGTGCTCGATTTTCCGAGTGACATTCTCTTTGCTAGTTTGGTGTGATTCAATTTCATGAGATGTTCCATATGTTGGCTCTTTACTCTTTATGTTGTTGAATCTTTAATATTATGAAATATAATTGAATAATTATTCATGTAACACTTACTGAAATTAAATTTAGTCGAAGTTAAATTTAGAAATGGGAGCATAGTAGATGATTGTTAGGTTGGGTCAACGAAGTATGTGACAAATGGTATTAGAGTTCTATGTTCAAACATTGTGGCCTATGGACCAATCCATCTCTATAAGATATGACTGAGTTGTAGGTCCTAAACAAATAAGAGGTTACTGAAGGGGCAGATTATAAAATTGCTATAAGAAAAATGTTCTAATGAATTCTAAAGTACTTCCTAAGGCCTTAGAAGCCATAAAGGTTGAAGCAAAATCTTAAAATGATTTATTTTGGAAGGACATTGAAATTGAAGGTAATTTTGAACTGAAGTTCCTTCAAAATGTGTGACTTGCTTTATATATTTAAGGTTTGCAATGGTATAGCCTATGTGCTCAGGTTTATATAAGCCCCATGTTATCTTTACTATGAATTATGCATCGTGATTTGAATTTCATCCACTAAGGGTCATTTTTGTTATGATACATATTATTCACTATGTTTTTTATTGCATAAAACATATGTCATTAATGGCTTTGAATATGATAGTAGGACTATGATCGTGATGTATAGCAATACTGGCTATTTTTGACAACGTAAGAATGGGAGTGACAACTTACCCATAGAATATGAAGTTGTGATTTGTATGGAATGCATTAATGCTTGCCTTTGGCATCAAAGGAATGAAATCAAAATGCCTAATTTTATCATGTTGAATGCCCATGTTGATTATTTCCTATGGGATATAATGTATGCGTAGTAAATGTGAAGTGTTGATTTGGAAAGTAGTAAATGAATCTATTTATTTGGACCTAAAAGTCCACATTGGTTCATGTAGTGTAGCCACTATATATATGGAGTTAAAATACATATCTTAGTAACCATTGTAGCATTTGATGGAGTGAGTTTTATAAAAAGTAAATGATTACTATGTGCATGGTTCACTAAAGAATAGTGAGGGTCTAAGTGTTATGAGAATTATATGTTGGGTTAAGACTGAAGGTTAATTGATATATTGTTTTTAAAAGATCAAAATAAATGATAGATGTAATGGTAATGGATGATACTTGAATGAGGGTGCATAGAATAAAATATGAGGACAAATTTAATGTCTCCTTTTAGTCAGTGAAAGTTAATTTGAATCTTATATTTATCAGCTCATATCAATCAATGTAATGAACATTCAACTTTCGCCTAGTGGGTACCTTACCGAGCAAGGTTCAACTTATTTTCCATGACTAGTTGACCTTCTCTGTGACTTGAATATTATATTATGTTTTGAGTCATTGACTATTTTCGTATATACGGATGAGCGCTTGAAACATATCTCCACGTCTCGCATTTTGAATTTTATAGTGGCATGTTGTCCACTCATTGTACCTCGCACTCTCCATGAAAAGTATTTGTTCTATTCATTCTCATGGTTCATAATACAATCTATTGTTTTCATTGTCCATGTGGCAACATTGTGCTCAAAGAAATTCCGATGTGGCTTGTCACACACACATCCACACTCAAACAAATAAATTTTATGATAACTTGTGCATGATGTATAAGTTGAAGCCAATGCCTTCACAGTGTTCATTGACCATATACACAATGTACATTAAAAATGTGTATGTGTCAAGAATAAAAATAAATATGGCTAAATAACTGCTTTACAATAACAATGTCATCTAAATTACGTAGGCCGAAAATTTAAGGAATATATTATATATAGAAGATCTATATAAAATGTTAAGAGAGGAATCCCTAAAGTATTAAGCTAGTTGAATATTATGTCTCTTGACTATAGGCACTGTCTTCTCTAATACCCAAGCTTATATGGGGTGTGTTTGAAAACAAAGAAGTAATCCTAATTTCTCTGGTTTATCAAGACCTTACTATTCAAGTGACTGATCCCTGCCCTTTTATGGGGATGACATCCAAGAATAGCCTCATTGATACCGCAAGAGAATGGATGCATTATAGTCCTGTATTACACCGTGCTTTTTTCTAATGAAATCTTTGAGTACTAATATTTCAATTTGCCGCAAGAGTGTGTAGGAATTGACCTGTTCCTCTAGAGTGCTTGAAACGAGGGCGGTGTCAATCAAACTCGACCTGAATCATGGAGGTCACGACAAGTTAAAGAGTGAGACGTCTATGAAACTGATTAATTAATAGATACTTATGCCTTTTGCCATTACTGCTTCTATATTTATTTTTTCAAAACCCCGTGACATGAAGCTTAGTGGAAACGTGTGATTTAAAGCAAACAACACCTTTTCAATTTGATGGTCGGAAAAAAGCTCCTTGTCAACCATTTTTTTCCCTTTCAATATTTATTTTCCACTTGCTTTATCAATGGGTTTGGAGATGTACAAATTGTGCAATTGTACAAGATATGAGCTTATCCTTTGCTACACAATATTCTACTCCGAAAAAGAATTCAGTGGATAATGGCTATCCTCACGGTCATGGTTATCCTTATTTTGGATAGTGTTTGTCCTTCATCACCCATAGACAAATCACATTAAATTTATCGTCTCCTTGTGATCGACACATACATGTAAGGTTAAGAGTAGATCAAGACTAAAATTAACACCACACCTTGGCCTCCTGTAGCTGTCACCATAGAGGCATGTGGGTGGAACATCATATGGAATCATCTACCCGGATTGCAGAGAGGAGCATAAAAAAAGATGGAATTATGGAGGACAACCTTGATGACTTCCTTATCCTGACGCCCAGTGGTGGTAGCAAGCCACAGTCATGTGCATGGATTACGACATCCCTCACTTCACTGTAGTAATTTGGGATCGAGCGCGATTACAGTTGTGTGTTGACAGAAGTGCCAATATCTTCTACAATGAAATTATGGGCTTCATCCCCAAGGAATATTTTATCATTTTTCATCAAAGGATTAAGGGAATTCATGGTAAATTAATTGCTAACAGATAGTAGCTAGCAGGAAGCATTAGCGTGGCATTATTTAAATAATGAGATTCCTAGAAGAGTGACAAATTTGAGTGGTTAAATGGTGCGATGGTGGTTTGAATTTACGACAATAGTGGTTTGACCGTCGTCGAATTGGTGGCAATGTTGTGGTTAACTGTGTTCTGTTTGTCAATGCTTTTATTAGTAATTGTGTACCTTATGATGGGTCTTTTAGCTTGAAGCTATAGTTGGCGTAGCCTTAGAAAATGGAGGACAAAAATTTGAATCTAAACATGACTCATTTGAGATATTTGAGTGTGACTTATATATACCCCCTTTGCTTTAAAATTTTTGTAGAATTTTACCACCAGAAGATTGGAAATGTTACCTATTGATTACAGGGACATGTTGATTTGGTTAAAAGTTGTAGAGTATGCTCGCCAAGTGTTGACATTTTTCTAGTTGTTCAAAGATGTTTTCTTTGTCTCACAATTAGAAATTTAATGGCAGCTGGGATTACATGTCAGATTTGTGGTGAAGAACCTCCATGCAAGCCTTCACTGAATGAGTGGAGGGAAATATTTTGGATGGCATCACTACCAAACAACTGACTTAGTGTTTTTAGCATTAGGGTAATAATTTCCACTTATGCTCACAATTTAAGAAGTTTATTCTTTATACACACTTCATAGTAATATTTTTACTTTATCTTGAATTTCTCAAGTCTATGTATTGTATTCATACACCATGGTGGATAGCTATAATAGCACTATGGGAGAAGAAACCTTGTAAGGTTAGATTTGAATAAATAATTTTGCAATATTCTTATATAATATAGAGCTGCACAATATTGTGATGGAGTAGAGAGTAATGCAAAGAAGTTAAAACAATTACCATGTTGATAATGTTCAATAGGTAGAAGTGGTCATCCATAAAGTGGTTACAGTTTTGTTGTGCCTACCTATTAAGTGTTGGGAATTATGTGCAAATTAATTTTTTATTTCATTTTATGTTGTGGAATTTTTTTCCCAACCTAAGTTCTTGTCAAATGCTCTTGAGATGGCACAAAGTCGCTATACCATGATTTAAAATTGGTTTAAGAAACATAAAGATGATATACCAAGCTTCAGATGCTCATAGTCGAGCTTGATGAACGAACACATTTGAAATAATTGTAAGTTATGATTGTGGAGAGTCTCGATGATGAAATTTAGTGGTGTCGTCATCATGGCTTATGAATATGAAAGCAAGTATTGAAAGAAGTATTGGTCGATAAGGAAAGTTTGAATCTTATGGTAATTGCATGTCGATAGGTCTCCTATTACATACTATCGTCAAATTACTTTTCTCATATTAAAATTAAATTACGGGTTGCAAGATTTCTATGCATAATATAATCAAATACATAGTTTAATAGATTGAGATTATTAATATCAAAAATAATTTTAATATAATTGATAATTTAAATATTT
>APFE030733013.1:175582-203307 GCA_000404065.3 Pinus taeda | reverse complement strand
ACTGGTAAAGGACTGCACCAGTACAAAACCATTGTAAAAGAAGTTTCTAATTTGAAAGAAGATAGAGACATATTGCAGTAGGTGGTTTTCACCCACATTGGGTTTCCACCTTATATCTTGTGTTCTTTGATGTGACTGTCTGCTTTTCTTGTTGATGCTCATTATTTATGGTATTGGTATGCAAAAATAATTCAAATTATAAATAAGAAAGATTTGGTAAAAGAATTAGATAATACTGATTCACCCCCCCTCTCAGTATTATTGTCAACAATAGTTTGGAATTGATCTATTTTGTAGCTATTGAATTCACAATTCTGTGATTTCTTGATGTTATAATATGACTTTTTCCTTCTTTTCCAAGTCTTGGAAATATATTTTGAACGAGAAACTTGTCAGCTATATCCTTCTTTAAGCATGAAACTTAGAAATATGGGTGTACTCCCGAAGACGTCGACAACTCGAATGTGTATGCCATAAGACAAATATTTTACAATAGCTTATAAGGTCCATAGTAGTTGGGTGATAATTTATTATCCTTAATAGCTTGTTTGAGGGAAATTCGTTTGTATGGTTGTGGTCATAAAAATATCTAATTTCCCACATCAAAACTTCTTTCATTGTGATGCTGTCCTTCTTGTTTCATTTGATTCTATGTCAGAGTCAGATTATCCTTTGAAAGCATTGGAGAAATTTAGAGGTTTAAAATGGATCTCGAAACAAAAATTTACAACAATAATAAAAATTATAAGAACGAAGAGCATTCATTATGATCATGTCAGCCATGGGGATGATTCACCATTTTTGGAGTAAGAAGGTAAAGCAATAAGAAAAATAAAAAACTACTTTTTCAACTTGTATTTCAACTTATCTCCTTACAATTTTACTCAAATTTCAATTGGGAGAACTTGTTGGATACAAAAATTTAGTACCTATGTTGTATACTTTTGATGGACTCTACTACATGAAAAACATGAAATACATAAAAAAAATTGTGAAGTACAATTTTTTTTTTGTTTTATTAGATTATCGAGTAAAGTTACTCATTTAAAAAATAGTTAGTAGCTAGATATCAATATTCACGAAGTACTATATAATTGTTTCTATTCTATATAGAAAAATATGGAAAATATTCAAAATTATTAACTAAAAAAATAACTAATAGCTAATTATTGTTATTCTCGAGCTACTATTTAGTTGCCTCTATTATATATAGAAAAATATGGATAATATTCAAAGTAATAGTGGAAGGTGATGAAATAGTTAGAGGTATATTTAATTATATAACATTTTAATACATTAAATTTGAACATGTCTCATATAAGTTAGAGGAACAACCTTCTACCCTTTAAAATACAAAGTGAAAAATATATTTATTTAATTATTTCGTCTTAAATAACTTTCAAGAATTTTTAAAATATGCATCTATTTTATATTGATATATTGTTTACTATATTGATATATTCTTTTACTAAAAATTGTATTGGAAACCCTAAATAAATTGGTTCAGTAATATTTTGAATAACTATTAAAAATTATTTAACGATATTCTTAAATAATTGCTAAAGTAAAAAATAAATCTAAATTAAAACCAAACTTATGTTAGAATATTATTTTTTTAGCTAGATGAGTTTTTTATAGACAAAATCATTCTTAATATGCTTTTCTCTAAAAACCTATATATATATATATTGCAACATATGATTCTAATATGAAAAAAGCACCTAGGTTTATGGATCTCTTCATTCATCGAAAATTATGTACGTGCTCTAAAAATACCAACACTATTTGCTAGTGGGACATTTCAAGATGTATACATGCCCTTTCGTGCTAAAATACTTGGTCAGTAAGCCTCTCTTAGGGTGGTGCATATGCAGGTGGCTCTTACTATTCCAATAATATGATTTTGAGGTTGTTGTTAAGCCTGGATGTACGAACACAAGACTGGATAACTTATCGTGAATTAAGACATGTGAGGAACCTACTAATTTGGAGGAAGGATTACCTAATGCACAAGTATTTACTATGCGTGTAGTGGACAAACACTTTGAAGATATAATCCCATTTTAGACAAGGGGGACTGTGCCCAAGGAATACTCAGTCCAGTAGAACAAGGAACTCGTGGTGTGTGCAGCTGATTTTTCTGTCATCGTGGGCACCTATACAAGATGGGCAATGATGAGATACTACAACTTTATGTACCTGCATTTGAACAAAGTCAAATCCTCATGGAAGAGGATGGGGGCACTGTAGGAGGACACTCTGCAAGGAGAGAGACCGCGCAAAATATTCTCCACATAGGGTTGTGGTAGCCAACCCTTCATCAGGATTCAAAAGCACACTGTAAGGTTTGTGATATATGTTAAAGGATAGGTAAACCATCACAGAGGGATGAGATGGCTTTGAATCCACAAATAACGTTGCAGCCCTTCAAAAAGTGGGAAATCAACTTTGTAGGACTTATCAAACATCAAGGAAAGACAGGCTTGAGATACATTATCATCGTGACCGAGTACCTAACTCGTTGGGCAAAAGCGTTGTTGGTCAAAGGCTGCATAGCCACCATGGCTATGAATATTTTGTTTGAAAACGTGTTGACTCAATTTGGATGTCCAAAAATCTTGATGAGTGATCACGGTACACATTTCCTGAACGAAACCATCAGTGCACTAACATAAGAGTTTCAGGTGTATCATCAGAAAAGCACACCATATCACCCATAAGACAATGGGACAGTAGAAGCATTCAACAAAATGATAGAAACTACGCTAACCAAAGTATGCAATGCGAAGTGGAGTGATTGGGACCTATGCGTACCTACAGTACTATGGGCTTATAGGACAATGTGCAAGAAACTAACGAGACATACACCTTTTCAGTTGGTTTATCGTGTGGAATCTTTCATGCCAATGGAGTATATTGTACCTAGTCTGTGCATAGCAGCACTCATAGCTATGACAGACAGCAAAGCCCTCGAAGAGAGGGTCACGCCATTGGAAGAACTTGTGGAGGAACGGTTCCTGGCTGGCTTCCATCAAGAGGTATAAACGCAGTGTGAGAAGGCCTGGCACAATCACCATATTAAGTTGCGCACCTTCACGGTAAATGATGTAGTGTTGCTCTATGAGAATAAGTTTGATAAATTCCGAGGAAAGTTCAAAATGCATTCTCTGGGACAATACGTTGTTGAGGAGGTCATAGACGGAGGCACTGTACAAATAGTCAAACTAAATGGAGAGCCTTTCCCAGGCAAAGTGAATGGTAGCCAATTGAAGCCCTACATAGGTGGCTCGACTATCTGACTCGCCGACAAAGGATCCACACAAAGGTGTGGGACTATAAAAAAATGCAACGGACACAAACACAATCAAGGGAAGTCGTTCTGACATCGCAGGCTTGGAATAACGCATCTAGGAGATCCAACAGGAAGTCGCTCAGTGTGCTGCCAACCTTGCAGTGGTTCAGACAAAGTTGGAGGGACTCTGCATGAATATCTCCGTGCCAATAGAGGGACTTGAGGGAGACTCACAATGTTTGTATTGGGGGCCTGTTGGGCATGGAATCCCCCTCAAGGCATGTTTTGGGGCTTAAAGCCCAAGTTTTGACCAAATCTTTGTAAAAGGTCCGGGAATTGTGGGCGTAGAGCATGAAGTAATAATAGAGTCACAAGGTTGTTTTCCCTCGCTTTTGTAATGTAATGTTGGCTTGATAGACCTACCCATGGTCCACGAACCATGACATTGTATAAATAGAGCGAGGCTCTAAGTGTAGAAGATAACATATAGAGAAGGAAAAGAAGGATGATGAGTCTAAGAGAATGAATCAAAGTGTAAATTGTGTCTTTGGGTCATAAAGTAGGAGAAGAATCTATAGCTAAGTGTGCAGATGCCCAATAGTCAACATCTAAGTGCATAGACCCATGCAACTGAGTGCGCAGGGCAAGTCGAGTCTGTAACCATTGGAAGAATTAATAAAGAGATTTTTACCTTAGTTCTGTGTATATTTTCCTGTTTAATGCATTATTGAGTATAAATTGCAAGTGTATTGTTTATTTTATGTGCTAATTTATATGAGTGATATGTATAATTAAATATAATACAAGGTTTCTATTTACGCGAAGATAACTAACTAGTGAAGGAAGATAGGTAAGATGTCAAGTGAGAGTTAGGGAAATAGTGTAGAGCACTGCTCTAGCAGCACGGAAGCCCCACATCCCCTAGTTAGGGTTGCATGAAGGTAAGTATATTAGGGCACAAAGGCAAGGAAAGTGCATGAAGAAACCTGCACGCAAGGATGAGCAGTTGGACAGAATCAAAACATCAGACATCTCAAGGGTGCAGAAACCTGGTTCCAGTAGCCCCCCATACTACTTCATGTGAGACCTCAGTCCATGCTCCATGGAATGTTGTTGAAAGGGCCAGTAGTACAGGGATTTTTTTGGCTAATTAACTCCAAAATTGGGTCAGGCCTCATCAAGCCAACAGAACTTGGAAACTTTTTTTCCTGATCTATGACTGTCCTTATACAATTGGAAATCTCTAGTACATATTTAATATCCACAAGATGACTAACTACATCATTCAGTCCACTATCATTATATAAATAAATGACTCTAAATCTGTATGTACAACATTTATAGGATGATTATTAGGCTTCTCCTTGCTAGTTATCATGAATTTCATTTTGGTTTCTTAGTACAGTTTCCTCAGTTACCACAAAACTGGAATAGTAGCATAGGAGAAGTCTAACTGCAATGTGCCTCTTAGTTTTTCTCCATAAGACCTTGACAATAACATACCAAACCGTGGTGGTATATTAGCTACCATCACATCCATTAAGACATTCTTTGTTGGGATTTGGTTGAGGGATACTGCCAAACCTTTTATTAGACCAAGACTACAGACCTTACCGGAATCAAAAGAATACAAGTCATGGTATTCACGAGTTATATCTAGACCCAAATTTTCCATGATGGCCTTGGGCATTAAATTATGGGAGGCTCCGGAATAAAGCATGGAGTTATGAAGGATGTAGTCATGGATTCTTAAATAAGCTAAAATGGAGGAACCACACTATCTTCTGACTGACCATCTATGGCTGGACAAAAAATCAATTCAGGTTGGTCATCTTGAACATTAACCATGTCAGACATAGCATCAACTTTCCACACTTAACTATATCAAGATTTTAATGGCTATTTTTGACAAGTTTAGTAAGAGGGATTGACACTTTCAACTTTGAAATTTCAGTTTCTAAATTGAATGAGCTAGATTTATTTACCTCTTTTTGGATGATGTCTCTTTTCTCGAGGAGATATTTTGATGTCTCATATTTCTTCTAACTATCATGGTCCTTGTTTGGATTACTTGCAGATCGATGATTTACTTTTTTTTGGTTAGCAGTTGCTAGCTCTTTTCCTTTACTTTGATTACCTTGAGGAATTCTCTCCAGTTGGGTATCCTTCTACTATGATGTCCTTTTCTAAATGGGATTGATTAGGACATCTCTATTTCTCAAGGAATATTTCTCCTGTTGATACCTGAGTGCATTCAAGTATCCTCTTTGATAATCATCTAATTGGGTTTCCAATGCATAGTTATTTGCCAATATGTAATCTTCATCTTTAGGTTCCTCCAACTTCTCGACATACTTCTCATTTTCAGTAAAGAAAATGGGATGGTAATTCCCTAAAGAAGTGGTTTTCTTCAACAATCAGGTCTATTTCATCCTCTTATTCTCCTTGAGCATAATTTTGTTGCAACGGTGTCAGAATTTGCTGTTGAGATGTTGATGCTTCGAGATATTTCTTCTCTCTTTGTTTTATCCTATACTGAGGTTGCTGCTAGTTTCTAAAATGCAGATTCCTGAGTTGTGGCTCTTGATATTTATCCAAATTTATTATTTGGTCAACCATCCTCTCTATGGTTTTGATCAAAGAATCTAGTTTGATATTGGTGGAATAAGAGGGTTCTTCTTTGATTGTTACATTCTCCTATAGTTTCTCATGTTTCAATTAAGACTTTCTAACCATTGAGTTTGCTTCCACACTCACTGCATTACTTTTCATTTCTTCCAAAGTGGCAGGGTCTCTTTCCCTTAGCTGATAGGCCATCTCTAGATCAAAAGCATCTAGATAATGTTGAAGTGCCAAATCAGGTGGAGGTTTCATGTTATCTACTATGAAATTGTAGATCTGGTTGAACCTTATAGTAAAATCCTCAACTGTCTCGTTAGGATTCATTTTCAATGTATTGTATTCCACGAAAGATATGCAATGGATTCTTGCTTTCCCACCACTAGGTGAAGAACAACTCATTAGCCTTTGAGTAGTATTGATGGAGTGAGTTGCCAAACCATGGAACCATTTTTTCACATCTGCAGAAAACTTTTGAGCCATTAGTCTCATTTTGGCATCTTCTTCGTTAAAATCCTCTAAATGAATGAAATCAACCATCTTTTCAATATGTTTATGTGTTGTGATTCCTGTGCCTCCATAAAAAACAGGAAGTATCTAGCCACAGGTCTGAGGTAAAGCTACCAACTGATCATGTAATTGTAAGGGAGTAAATCTCACCATGACAACTAGGGGAGAGCATATGGGGTTTACAATGGGTTGGGTTGGTCGGGATGAAGATGGAGGTGTTGATATGGTTGCTTTCGCAGTTTTTGTAGACGATATGGCAGAAGATAAGTTTTCAAGTTGATACTAGATATAGTATTTTCCCACAGTAATTTGTAATTGATCAACTAGGCTTTGAAGTTTCTCAAAATCAAACCAAAGCTCATGCTCAAGTTTTGAAGACTATCATGTAGTAGAAGATTGATTAAACAAATATTTTTACGTGGGTAAGTATGAATCAAAATTTATGGGATTGAAAACTACCTCTCTAAGACAAGACTTAGATTTTGAACGAAATAGGGATAGCTTGAATTTTCTATCAGAAGGAATATCCTCAATACTCGGTATCTGATCTGGCAAGGAAGTGGCCCTTTCCAACTTTGTGCTTTCAGTATCGGGGAAAGGTATTTTAGGTTTTCTTAAAAATCCTTCAGGATCATCAGCAGGAGAACGAGGGTTCTGCTTAACATTTTACCTGCTATATATTTTTAGATCTAGAATCTTAACAGGGTCAAAGACTATGTAAGGTAAAATATTTCAGACTTGAGCGGAATAAAGAAAGCTTCAAACATCACCACCGAGGAATTTCTTTCAATGGAATTTAACAGGTAACGATCAAGAGATTACCAATGGAATAAGGTTTGATTTCAACTTATGATTTATAAAGTTATTTTCTTTTTCAACAAGCTCTAAATATCTTCGACTGAATTAGCTAGATCAGGATGTGGAATTGGATGTTATTTGTCTCCTTGAATCCAACTCTACAATATTGACATTGAAATTATGGAGTCAGCCTTTTTGAAACTTAGTTCCACAATCTGAAGGACCAAATTCAAATGGAAATTTGTCGTACACCAAAGGAAAATGAATATTTTGTTCACTAGCAATGGAACCACTATGTTATCACCCCTTTGGATCTCCAAGGTTGAGGAAGGGTGCATTTGAGGTCACCACAAACCAACCTTTTGACTTGGTAGCTAGCCCTACCAAGCCGGAGAGGTCTCTCTCGAAAGGATCACGACCAAGAAGGGTGGATGGATTAATGTTTCAGGCTAGATATAATAGCTTAGGATTTTCATTTGATTTGATTGGGGTAGTCACTAGATGAGTGAATTAGTTCAGAGAGTGAACTAGGTCAGGCAAAAAGAAAATTATAATCGTAGACATTTGATGGGGGAAGGTATGCAAGTACTTTAACACTTTTTACTATATTGATGGAATGGTTTGGACTGATGAGGTGCTAAAAAGAGCATGGAGATCACGAATTCTTTTCAAATTGAATAAATGAAACAAATTATGACGATTTTCCCAAAACAGAGCATAAAAGATGAATTTTTCTTATCACCCTTGAAGATCGAACATATTTAGAAGTGAAATGGATCATGGAAAATAAAAAACATTTACACACATGTAATTGAAGAAGAAACAATATCAAAATACCATGCCACAAGAATCCCACCAAAATAGCTGCAACTCATCCAATATATTCCATGCCAAAGTCTGAAACACTAGTACAACATCCAATGGAGTCCAACCTCTCAAAAAAGTGAAGAAAGGGAATATATAGACATAAAAAAAAAAAACTCCTCCCAACCATGGGGGTCGAATTGATGAGAAGAGGAGCAATTCCACAAAAATGTAAACTGATATCTAGAGTGTAGGGTGGTCAAAGTGACTCATCCCTAATTACATTGCAACTGATTCATCTAACTTCATGAAGACTATTCGCCTAATGTATTTTCCCTTTGGTAATACTAAAAGTCCATAATTACATTTATGATATCCATTACATCAGTAAAATGTCGATTTACCATAGGCGAAAATCAAATTTGGAGAAGAACAGTGAAACATTAGGACAACTATCAAGTGCACCCTCAGAGTGTCAAGTGTATAGTGCCATCTTGAGACCCACTTTTGCCTACAATCTTGGTGTCCAAATTGAACCCAAGATAGTTCATTAGAAAGCTTCTCTTGTCTAGTTTCCAAAAAATTTCTATAATTTTAAAAACAGGTATGATTTTTCCCTCCAAAACTTCATTCTCCTAATAGTAGTCAAGTGCGCAGTGGCAAACTAAAAAAGAGGGCAGAAACATGATTTTTTTGCTAGTTTTTTTTCCTTTTTCACCTACGATTTTTGCAAACTAAGGCTGAAAAATGGCTTTCTTAGATATATTACTCCTTATGCATCCACTAATGGATTCCATTTCTCCAAAAAGTGTACCAAAAAATTTCACAACACCTAGGGAACTGTGTTTTTTACCATGCAACTGATACTTTAAATTGCCTAAAAAACACAGAAAACATATATTTTCTAAAATGTGCTGAGAGACTTCAAAATTGGTTAAGGAGATGATGTTTGGTGTAGCTAGGATTGGAGTGAAGCCCTTGCAAGTATGTCAAACTTCTCCTTCTCCTTTTAGTGAGTTAGGGCTTCAATTTTTTCCTTTGCAGCCTTGAGTTTTTCCCTGGCATTCCTTTCTATGTTGGCATAGTGTTTTTCCATCTTCTTATGAATTTCATTTTGTTGGTTAGCTTTGTCTAGGAGGTTATCTAGATGTTGATGGACCTTATCAAGCCAATTCTTCTAGTTCTCATATATCAAGATGGAAAATTTCTCATTCCATGTGAGCTCATTAGCAAGCTCAACTTCCTTTGTTTCTCAAGTTCTAGAGCTCTTTTCATCCCTCTAGTTTTAGTTCATTTTCTAGGTTCATTCCATTTTTTAGGTTCACCATACCTATCATATGCCTCATCTAGAAATGCTTTGGCTTTCATTTCTTCCCTCTTTTCCTTGATGAGCTTAATCTCCATGACATCATTTTTGGCCTGAAGTTGCTTATTCTCCTGCTCATAATATGAGATGGTGTATTTTGATATCTCTAGGTTATATCGAGCTCCCAGATGAGTGCATCTTTTTATTTGATGACAATGATCATGCTCTCACTGTCATCATGTTCACCTAGGTCAACCAAGTCAAAATCCTACTTTGTTTCATGGAGGTCCTCGTGCTCATGCTAAATCTCTATCTCTGCCATCTTTTCCTTTCCATTCTGTACCTGCATTACTGATGAAGAAGGAAATTCCCCTCCCACAATTTGTGGGGAAAAAACCTACCTATGGCCCCTCTGATAAATGTGTGTCAAAGTGCCCAAATCAACCCCTTTAGGCTTGATGACCTCAACCTGTTCAATCTGTTCCTGGTCTCCAATTTCTTCTCTGTTATGTGAATGAATATGCTCATGAAATGGTGATGATGGAGGTGATGGTGAGGGTGGCTGGTTAGATGAGGATGAATGATCTATGGGCTGAGATGGAGGAATGGAGGTGGAAGCATGAGAGAATGAAGGGATTCTTTGAACATTCTGAGTAGATGAATCAGTGAATATGGGATTGGCTATGAAGGTACTCCAAGCAATGTTGAGCTCTTTGAGATGATAAAGGACTATGATTTTAATGACGGAATGATGAAAGAGACTCTTCATTTGATATTCATACTCCCTTTTCTGGACAACCTAGGCCATCTTATCAATGCTCCAGAATATATAGTAAGGTATATTGAGCATTTTTACCCTAGTGAATTACATTAAATGCCGAATGTGATAAGAATAAAGCCTAGAAAATCTCCCTTCACATGAAAATTATTTCATGATAATTTTCATTAAGGGAGCATATATGTCCAGTAGGTGAGAAAAAGGAAAATAGCCCTTTATTTCATCTCGGCACCTTGGTTTTATGAAAGGCTCATAATAATGTCTCTTCAACTCACCTTGTTTAAACCATTTCTCCCCAACATCTAGGATGGTGGCAGCTGATATAATGGAAATAGATAAAGTAAAAGTGACACCTACTAAAGTGACTTGGTTGTCTTGGAGTTTAGATATGAAGTGTCTAGTCAACATAGGATGGTGTTGGACTGCCTGATTTTTCTCACAAAAATCATAACAGCCTAGATATTTGAAGGATGTCACATCCATAAGAGATTCCAACACTTTCCTTAAATTTATTGGCTTAAATATGAGTATCTTACCTCCTTTGTGATCTTTATTGATCTCTCTTTTTCCATAGTGTCTTAATATCAAACCCTAGGGAGGTAGAAGGTTGTTGGATTATGTTTTTTTTTTGTTTTGGAATAGGGCATGGAGAAGGGAAATATGAAGGAGATAGGGTGGAGAGATGTATGTACTGGAGGAGGATATGGGGTATTAATATGATATATTTTTGGGATGGGGAAATTGTTTGCGATGTAGGGGTTTTGGAAGCCTAGGTAGATGTAGCACCTTGGACATAGGGTTTAGGTACAAAGTTTTAAAGAGTATTTGGGATAAAAGGGTTTAGGGAAAGGGAATGTAGGTGTAGGGGGTTTATGAAAGTGTAGGGGAGTTAAAATTTAGGAATTGAGAGTGCAAGGGTAGTTTTTAGGGAGACACTAGGGTCTAGATGTGAAAATAACACCAAACCTTCAATAAATATGTAATATTTGGTGGTTACTTGTAGGAGGTCGAATGCAAATTTCGTAGAGATGAGGAGGAGATTTTAGCTCTCTTGGACAAACGCACAGCACCTATGGCAAGTCTGCAATACCTCTGGAAAGCACACAACACCTGAAGGGAATGCACAACACCTATGGCAAGTCTGTAGTACCTCTGGAAAGCACACAACACCTGAAGGGAACGCACAGTGCCCGTGGAATGTGAGCAGGGATAGGAAAGTGTGCAACACCTGAAGAGAACATGGAACGCCAAAAGAGAATACACAATGCTTGCTCTATTTTGCTAATTTTTTCCCAGAATTGTGAAAAATGGTCCCTTGGGGTTTGCTCGAGAAATGATAAGAGGAAAATGGAGTTGAGTTAGATGCTAGGAAGGCATTTATACTCAAATGAATTTGATCTTTTAGCTTTAAAACCCACTTTCTAATGTTTCTTCTTTATGAACTGCTTGCGAATTTTCGTTTACTCTCTGATTTTCTTTTTGGCAGGTTGATGATGCATGGAGTTTTGGCGGTCTTCACATTCGAATTTTCTTGGTTGAATTTGAAACATAGTTCTTTGAGTTGATAGCTTAGGTATAGTAACTTATTACATATAATGAACATAAATTAGAAAAAATATTACATGTTTTTTTTTTGGAATAAAATTACACTCTGAAATGGAACTAATACTTGGACTAATAATTAGAACTTGGGAAAACATAGTCACATGTTTACCAATCCTTTTTAAATGAAAAATATATTATTTTTCTAACTCTCATTCTTTTTAATTGGCATTATGGAGTGAAATGAAGTATTATTGGACCTTGAAAGAATGAAGCCCAATGACCTAATGGGACCTTGAATGAGGAGACTCCATGTGGACTTGACTGACACAAAACATGATGAAATGAAAATTTATGGTCAATGTATGTTTAGTAAGACACGTGAAGGTAGGCCAACAAATATTGATTTTTTGAGGGAGTGTAGGGCTTTTGACATACGGATACCATCAGTGAGTAAATTTTTAAATGAAGACCTAGGTGGAATGACAAAAATTCCATAATGGGACACCAATATGATATAAAAGAGGGTTTTTGATAACTGATGGCAATATGCAAATATTGAATCTAGCACCTAGTTCCACTAATTTTGTGTCTACGAATTGAACTTCATGTTCCTAGTTAGAATAAAATAATACCTTCCATAGCTAAACCTATAAAAAAATTATTTGGAAAAGAGTCTAAAATAAATTTCGTTCCTACAAAGAAAGTTCCAAATGCACACTAGCTCACCTCCACATACCCTGTCATCCACAAATGTTTCATTCTGCACACATTCACAGCTATGTAGAATTGCTTTGAAGATTTTCAATTGAAAACAACTTAAACTGAAATAATAAAATATAAATGAATTAGAAATATTTGTCTTTCTATTAGTTTTGTAGTACTAATTGAAGAAACACTCAACCCCATCCCCCCCCCCCCCGCCCATGTTCTCCTGCACGTACACCATCCTCTGCATATCCTTCATTCCATATAGATTCATAGCTCTATGTAACTACTCTCCTGCACAACTAAATTTGTAAGAAAGTTAAATGGAAAAGAGTTTAAAATTTATTTTGTGTCTGCACACAAATTCCCACACATACCCCATCCTCCACATATCCTTATAGATTCATAATGTTATAGTAATATCGTGTTCTTTATTTATATATATATCTTAATTAGGTAGTTAATAATATAGTTTACGTATTAAGATATAATGTCCATGATTAATTCCTTTAACACATTAATGATAAATATTCTAATTGTATGTAATGTGGAAGGACTGCGATTTGTGGAGAAAAGAGAGAGGTTATAGAGGAAGTGTAGAAGAGAGAGTGTGAATATATTTGAGTGCAGCAAACTTTTGTAATTCAAATGATCATTTTTTTCCTTTGTATTGCACATAACATTAACTTCCCCTTTACATTATACACACTGAAAATGTTCAGTGCCCCTTCACAGTCTACACTTTTTGCTCACCCTTTGTCTGTTTTTTCCTTGCACCTCCCCCTTTCTTCGTATTCTAGATAATGAAGGGTTTTCACCTATGCACATCCTTCATTCCTCACATGTTCAAAGCTCTATGGAACAACTATCCTACACAAACTTTCAAATTAATTTTATGCCTACAAAATAAAGTTTCCTCTCTACCATGATTCTTTTGCACATACCCCATCCTCTACGGAGTAAAATATCTACATAAGGAAGCTACGCACAATAAAAAAATTATAATATTAATTGGGGATTTGTTTAGCTGCCCCACCTCCAAGCCCGCCTTGGCTATCTAAAGGACCTGTAACCACATTAATTCTCGCATCATGGGATAGAGCATTAGCATAGCAATGTGAGTGTCAGAGCACTCACCAATGGAGTGGAAACTAAAAAATTTAGTTTAAAATTTATTTTTCCCTGCAAAATAAAGTTTCCTCTACTCCCACATTCTCCCGCAGATACCTCGTCGTCTGCACAGTAAAAGCTTCACACAAGAAATTTTTCACCCAAGGAAGCTATTCACAATGAAATATAATGATATTTATTGCATATTTTTCTCACCTCACTCCTACCGCCTCCGAGCTTATGTAAAGGACCTCCAACTACGTGAATTTTAGCATCATTGGACAAAGTAATAGCATAACAACGTTAGTGTGAGTGTCATAACAATCACCAATGGAATAACCACACAAAATTAGTTTTTTTTTAATGATTTGTCAAGCAGAGACAAATATGAAAAATAAAATGTCTTCCAATAGAGAATGTATGTCCCATCATAGTTCACTCAACCAATATAAAATTAAAACTAAAATTTGCAGAAAATTAGTAAATTATTTTTAAATTTACAAGAAAAAAAATGTTAAATATTTTTGTGAAACTTTAATTAAAATTCCAATAACACAATAAATTAATACAACTTCAATGCACTTTGACTCCAAAATAAATACTGTACTCCCTGACTAAGTAAATTGTGAATTTAATATTATATTCGTTATACTTTCGTTTTTGAATTTAATACTGTTAAATTTTCGTTAATCATTTATGTGAGACCAAGCGCTTTCCGGCCAAGGGGGAAAGGTATAAGTAAATAATTAAGTTTGCATCACTCGCTATAACCTAGTTTAAACCATATCAGAATATTATTCATTTATATTGGTTTTGAGGATATTTAAGATTATTATATTTTGGAGGTAAGAAGAAAGTATATGCAAATAATAAGCACCCTAAAATAACTCACTTTTTGGTTTCTTATTTTTTAATTCTACTAGTTAGAGTGGAGCATACGTTGTATGCTATATTTCAAAAATAAAATTTAAATAGTGAAACTTATACATATATAGAAGTGGGTTTTTTTTTTCTATCGAGAGCTTAACTATGATTAGGTTTCTGTTGTACAAGGACAAACTCAATAACATAGGAGACCATAGACTTCCTAAGCTAGCTTTAAACTGTATCCAAAACCACCTAAAGCTCAAATGAGGTTGGTATAAGACACTAGGGCATGGTTATACCATTGGGAGATCGACAAGAATGTTGCATTGCAAAACATTAATAACATTATAAATATTGTTACTTCCAGGTTCAAAGAGAAAATGTGGTGTGAGAAAGATTTAGCAGCTAAAAGAAAATTAAGATATTATAAGGAGGTCATTAACCCCACCCTAGAAGATCAAATGTATCTCTCTGTTTTAACTAGCTCAAATAAGAAAATTAATATAGGATTAAACAAACTCTCATGAGCTCCATAGTGAAACGGGTAGTTGGGCAGTTCCTAAAACACCATGGATGGAAAGGTTCTACCATCTCTGTAAGAATACGAGGATGAAAATCACTTCCTATTAGAGTGCCCTGTGTACAACCATATTAGATCTAGTTTTCAAAATCTTTGCTACAATACTGACCTTCCTAGTCTTTTAGATTGTCAAAATTACAGTGAGCTCGAGAGGCTTCTCTCCAAGCTTTTTGAGCTTAGGAATAAAATCTTAAATCAAACTAAATAATTTATTTCTTTAGGTCCTATAGACCAAAGTTTGGTCTCAGTGGACGCTAACCACCCATCAACATCACCATAATATTATTTATTTTTAAAATTTATAAATAATTTTTGTTTGTAAAAGATTTAATTAAAATTTTATAAAAAATAAAAAAATAAAATAATTTATCAATTGTAATATAGATATTAACACTATCATGATACTTAATATATTATATATTCATATATTAATATTATATTTAAGAAAAATCTAATCTCTATATAGATATGATATTATTGTAGATATAGTTATTTTATATATTAATATTAACTACAGATATAAACACATATAAATTTGGGTTAATAAAAAATAAAAAAATAATATAAAATAATTAAATTACAATTTAAAAATAAAAAAATTATCTTTATTATTAAATTCTAAATGTAATTTATAAAATTAATATTTTTTATCATAAAATAAATTAAAAATATAATTTTAAATATATCACATTATTTTATGTATATAAAACTATAAAGTTGTAAGGTAATTTGTGAATAATAAAAAAGATTTTCATTTTAAATTTTAATAATTATATTTTTTTAAATTACATTTTTTTCTTTCTAATAAAATAATTAAAGAATATTCTGTGTGAGCAAGAGTTAACATGTTTTTCATGTTTTTATATATCACTAAATCAGTAACAAAACCCGTCATGCACTATCTATGCCAAAACTTTAAACAATTAAAAATAAATTTTAATATATCAGCAAAATAAGAATTATTTAGTGAATATTAAGATAAAAAAAACTAATTAATATATATTAATAAAATAATCTATATATAGTAAATAATAATATTTAATATTTAATAAATAAAATAAAATAACTATAGTTTAATTGTTGGTTGAGCATAAGATCTTTATAATTTTCTTGTCATTTTACCTTTAGTGTGAAAAGGAAAACTAAAAACGAATTCCATAAACCTTTAGCTTAACATGTTTATAGGGTTTTCTACTCACGAAACACATTTTGTCGCAATAAACCAGGAATTGTTTGGACGTCCAAGTGTAGTTTGATTGTAGATTTTTTTAAGATATTTGGATGGATGTGTACAAAGTAAAACGATGGAAATAGTTTTCGTTTATCATATTTTTATAGCAGACTTTGAAATTTGTTATTAATTTTGGATTTATCATGGGCTGGGCTGAGCACTATTTAATGTAAACTATTTTTTTGGATTGTAGAATTTGAGGAAAAGTTTGCATTTTGGGGGATTTGATCTCTCTCAATACATGAAAAGTTCGAAATTAGATGGATCTAGTATGGTTCAGTTGAGTGCCACAATGATACATATTTAGATTATAATTATTATGTATATGTTTGAAATAAACTTCATACTTTGAAATTTACATTATGTTTTCTTTGTTTGACATAACTCTATCATTACAATGATACATTTTTATATTATAATTATTATTTATATTATAATTATTATCTTCTTTAATTTTGTTTGTGTTGTTTACCTTGAATCGTTTGTCCGGCTTTGAGTGCTTTGTGTGTTTATGTGTTTAAATTTGGATGGTAATGTTTGTGAATGTTACAATTGTTGTGTTATATTTCAGTGCATGTAATTGTCTCTTAGTAATTAGTTGGTAATGAACACAGGAGACAATCTTATCCATAGTTTGCAAGAGGATTGATATGCACATATATTTCTTTTACTTTTAGGTCTCACAACCTTTGACAATTAATAATTCTTATATTTTGAACAATAGTATTAATAATTTACTGCATAGATATCACTCTTGAAATCATTTGTTTCATTTTTAATGTTCTAAATAATTTATTTCCCTCAAAATATTTTTATGATGATTTTTTTATATATATTTTGTTTTGCAAAATACAATAAATAATGTAATTTTGATTTTTCTTAATGAGTCATCAAATTTACAACATCTTTAAATTATTTTTTACTTTCTCCATATTTTCATATACATTATATGAAAAAGATAGTTGATTTGTTTCATTTTTAATGTTTGAAATATTTTATTTCCTTCAAAATATTTGGATGATCTTATATATATTATATTATAATATATATATATAATATATATATAATATATATATATATATATATATATATATAGTTTGTTTTGCAAAATTTAAAAAATAATGTAATCTTCATTTTTTTTAATGAGTGGTCATATTTACAATCTTTAAATTATTTTTTAGTTTTTCCATATTTTCATATGGATTATATGAAAATGATAGTGAGATTTTAGACATTTCAATTCTTAACTCAAACTATTGTAGTAAACATCATACCTTGTCTCTCTTGCTCTCCAATATTGATAGGTTGAATACTATAACACGAAAACCAATGCAAATTGTCCATCATTTTTTTGTTCTTACACTTGAATTAATGCATATTGTTAAGCCAATCACACTAAGTTAATGGACCATCATACATTGAGTTACATCAAATCAGCGATCGTCATGCACTTTGAGATCAATGCATCTAATCCATGCAATCAAATAATATTAGAAAACATCTACACTGAAATCAATGAATCTAATGCAAGAAATCAAATAAGATTAGAAATCAACATCGACACTAAAATCAATGCATCCAGTGCAAGAAATCAAATAAGATTAAAAATCTGCATCTACACTAAAATCAATGCAGATTAGAAATCACTATCTATAATGAAATTAATGCATTTAGTGCAAGTAATCAAATAGGATTATAAATCACAATTTACACTAAAATGAATGCATCTACTGCAAGAAATCAAATAGAATTGGAAATCACCATCTACACTGAAATCAATGCATATAATGCAAGCAATCAATAAGAATTAGAAAACATGATGCAGGAGCATCTGGTCGACAGGGCGAAGACCGAGATAGGGCGGACAAAGTTTCTGAAGAAGATTGGGAAAGATGAACAATTCGACAAAGGACAACAAGTCTGTCAGGTTCTTGCATTTTTCTTTTATTTTCTACCAAAGTCAACTAAAGCATTTAGATTCTGTTGGTTAATTTTTATTTATTTTATTTTATTGTAGCAACAGGTATTAATTGTAGTTGTTAGAATTAGATTAATACCAATAATGTAAACAACAACCCTTTGTGGGACCAGAGAGACAAGGTAGACAAACGAATAGACAGGTAGAGTAAGTTTTAGTAACTGCCAAGCAAAACTGTAAGAAATAACTATCTGCAGTTATCTAACTGCCTGTGACTATTGTATAAAAACACAGACAAAATAACCCAGAAGGGTTCAGCAGCTAAGTAATGGAAATAGAGAACTAGAGAAATATAAGTCAAATTTCCCTTCATCTAAAATTCTATGCACAAATAGATGTATGAATGAAATACATAAGTCCTCTGCATTAGAAATTTCTATATATATATTTTTGTACCAATAATTCATGCAGGCAAACACAGTGACAGAGATTCACAAAACGAGTTCACATATATATTATCGCATATCCAAAATCGTTACAGGCAAATACATGACCGATATTCCAACTACCACAAGTCTACAAATAAGCCAAGACCGAGAGTGAGCAACAGCAGAAAATAGGCGAACAGAGCCGAAGAGCACAACGACCCACAGTCAAAACCGGATAAGCAACAACATCAAAGTTAATCGTATATTATATATTCCAGTATAATACATTACAGGCCTGTCAAATTTAATATTACATAAATGAATTACGTGATGAGGGTTCGATGAACCGAATCATCCACTAACAGAACTTACAGAAAACCTATACACCACGGCTACGGGTTGGAGCAACCCAAACAACCATTAAACGCTACAGCTAATAAATACACAGACACTGAAAACTACAGTAAAGAGCAGAAAGCCACGGGAGCATTTAAGTATGCAGGCTATCTACACAAGCAGACACAGGCAATCCAAAGAGCCACCAAATCAACCAAGAATAAGAACAGAACTACCCGGAAGAACATTGACCGAAACCTTTGTGAAGAGCCACGGAACCGGTCACCTGTAACAATGACAAAGGAGTAAGTTAGGGTTTGTTGGCACCATAAAACCCTCGAACCAAAAACGAAACCGTAATGTTAAAGACGAACTAGCAAGAAGCAAAGCGTGTATGGCTAAAGGGAGAGAGCCATACCTGTAAGTGAGCCGAGTCCACAACTCACCGAGACGAAACCCTGACCATAGAGGGGCCAAGTGTTGTTAGATACAGTTCGAAAAGAAAATAAAGAACTATAGCAGGGAACCATTAAATTACCTGAGCACCGAGTCGAGCGCCGAAGAATACCGAGTTGCAGACCAACCAACTGCACATTGCCAACTGAGCAAACCAGAAACCCTAAACACCAAGATTTACCATAAAATTACAGCGCCATTGACCGAGACAAACAATAGATACAGAAGTAGAACCAGTCGACTGAGCATAGCCACGAAGAACCAATAGAATGCTAAGTAAAAGAGCCACAACTTACCAGTAAAACGCCTGAACCAGATACACAGACAGGAATACAGTATCAAACCACAACGTTTAGCAAGAAACCCTCTGAAACTTAGCAGAGTATCATCACAGACAGATAGAAACCACAGAGGCGGAGCCGAGCTTCAGAACGAGACCACAGAGCAGTGAAACGACGAAGTGAAAATGCCAAATGAGCGCGAGTTGACAAAGCGAAAAGGGTGGTAAGGAGATTAGGGTTCGGCAGGTTCGAGGAGGACAGGTGTCGTAGCGAGGACAGGTAAGTACCGTAGGTTGACTGTAAATCACCTACCGCATTCAATTGCAAAATCAAACCATAATCAATACCCAAAATATCAGCGAAGGACGTGAAGGAGTGAGCTGGCGTGGGACCATGTGGGCTGGCCACATCAATTGGTATCAGAGCCAAGTTTTTTTTTTATTATTAATTATCTAGAGGAAGATGACAGAAGGACAAGCACCAAGACGAGGGCGTGGAAGAGGTGCACATAGGGGAGCAGATGAAGGATTAAGAGAACATATTAGAGTTCTTACAGCTCGCTTGGAAGCAGTGGAAGCGGGTAGACGAAGAGACCCGGAATTGGGAGATGACAGTGAGGAAGAAGCAGTAGCTGCTGCAGACACTTCTGATGAAGAAGCTCCAGAATTGAGATTGCCGCGTTCAATCTTATTGGCCAGCCGCAAACCAAAAACAGAGATTTCAAATTACGATGGCAGTCTGTCTGCTGATATCCTACTAGATTGGATAAGCGAACTAGATAAATATTTTGAGAATGAGGAAGTTAAGGAGGATAAGAGAGTCAAGTTCGCTACTACTAAGTTGAAAGGACATGCCCTCTTGTGGGCGATAATGTCCAGGCAGACAGAAAAAGACTGAACAAATTACCCATATGAAACTGGTCAAGGATGGTAGCGAAACTGAAGGGCAGATTTCTGCAGAAAGATTACCAGGTTGAACTATGTCGGCGAGTACAGAATTTGAGACAGAAGGGTATGACTGTCAAAGAGTACACGAAAGAGTTCTATCGGGTAAATCTACGTGCTGGTTATACGGATGAGATTCCAGAAAAGACAGCGAGGTATGTCAATGGTTTGAGGATGGAGATCCTGGATGAAATTAGCATTCTTTCTCCCCGAAGTATTGAAGAAGCCTTTTAGAGTGCTGTGAAGGATGAGGAGAAAATTAATAGGAAGCAGAATAACAGGAGAGGGAGAGGGAATGGTAGACGACGAGGATAGTCCTACGGAAGAGGAAAGAGTGCTGCGAACAGTGAAGAAGGCAGCAGCTCAAAAACTTCAGGGACAGCAGACAAAGGAGACAGCACCAGAGGAGGTCAGTCATATCAGCGAGGACGAGGGAATGGCTGCGGAAGGGGAACTGGTTTCCAGTGCTACAGGTGTCAAAAATGGGGACATCGATCCTTTGAATGCCCAGAAGTTGAGCAGACAGGTCAGAGAGGAAAATTTATGATTCAGCCTGAAGAAGCTGAAGCGCAACCACGGGAAGTGGAAGATATGGCAGAAATGGGAGAAGCGTTGCTTTTGAATAAAGTGTTGTTAAAGCCAACCAAGGAAGTGCCTGAACCAACACAGTGGAAGTCACTGTTTCGGACAGTCTGTAAATCGCATGGGGAATGCTTCCAGGTGATAATAGACAGCGGGAGTACGGATAACTTGGTTGCCACTGAGATGGTGGAAAAACTGGGGTTTAAGCGGCTGAAGCACCCCACACCTTACAAGGTGTCGTGGCTACAGAAAGGCCACCAGCTGTTGGTTGACGAACAATGCGATGTGGAGTTTTGCATTGGCAAGTACCACGATACAGTGGTCTACGATACTATTCCCATGGACGTGTGCCACATACTGCTCGGAAGACCATGGCAGTATGACAGAAAGGTGACACACGATGGGAAAACGAATTGTTATAAGTTTACGAAGGATGGGGTCAAACACACACTCGTACCCATCAAAGAGGAAGATTCAGTAGAATCAAGTGGAACAAAAGTGTTATTAATGGGAGGAAAACAGTTCATAAAGAAGATTGATGAAACTGAAATTAATTTTGCAGTTGTGAGGAGGATGAAGCCAGTATTATTGAGCCTAGAGAAAACAGAATTGCCTAAGGAAGTACAGGAGCTGTTAGAAGAATTTCAAGATATTGGGGCTGATGAGTTACCTGATAAGTTGCCTCCTAAGAGGAGCATCAGCCATCACATTGATTTTATACCAGGAGCAAGCTCACCAAACAACAACGTACAGCATGAGTCCAAAGGACAATGAAGAAGTACGCAAACAAGTGCAAGAGTTGTTAGACAAGGGACTGATCAGAGAGAGTTTAAGCCCCTGTGCAGTACCTACAGTCCTTGCGCCCAAGAAGGGTGGAGAGTGGCGAATGCATAGAAATTCACGGGCTATAAACAAGATCACCATCTAATACAAGTTTCCCTTTCCTAGGATGGATGACATGATGGATTGCCTTAGCGGGGCAGCATATTTTACGAAAATCGATCTGAAAAGTGGGTATCGTCAGATCAGAATTAGAGAAGGAGACGAATGGAAGACAACCTTCAAGACCAACGAAGGACTGTATGAATGGTTAGTTATGCCGTTTGGGTTGAGTAACGCTCCAAGTACCTTTATGAGACTGATGAACGAAATGCTAAAGGAATTTATTGGAAAATTCGTGATAGTCTATCTGGATGATATTTTAATTTTTAGCAGGACAAAAAGAGAGCACCTTCAACATATCCGAAGAGTATTTGAGAAGCTACAGCAGAACAAACTGCTGATAAATTTGAAGAAATGCACTTTCTACAGAAGGAGTTAATTTATCTGGGATTCGTAGTGGCGCAGAATGAGTTAAAAATGGACCCAGAGAAGATTACAGCGATCATGAGTTGGCCGTCATCAAAGATTTTATTCGAGGTACGTAGCTTTCACGGATTAGCAAGTTTTTACAGAAAGTTTATTAAGAATTTTAGTGAAATCTGCGCGCCAATGCTAGAGACCATCAAAAAGGCCAGCCAACCTTTTTGCTGGACTAAGGCAGCAGAAGACAGTTTCCAACTTCTGAAGCGGAAAATAACGGAGAGGCCAATCTTGAGGCTGCCCGATTTTAGCAAACCTTTTCAGGTTCGCTGTGATGCAAGCAGGACAGCTATCGGCGCTGTACTCAGTCAAGAGGACAGACCAGTGGCGTTCTTTAGTGAGAAACTAAATGAAAGTCGGCAGAAGTATTCGTCATACGACAAAGAATTATATGCAGTGGTTCAAGCCTTGAAGCATTGGAGGCACTACTTACTAGGTAATGAGTTTGTTATGTTCTATGACAATTCTACGTTACAGTACATAACACAGCAGCACAAATTGAACCATAAGCACGCCAAGTGGGTGGAGTACCTGCAAAGTTTTACTTTCGTGTTGAAGCACATAAATGGGCAAGCCAACAAAGTTGCGGATGCTTTAAGTAGAAGAGCTTTGCTCTTACAGGAAAGTGGCATACAGGTGATGGGGTTTGATTATTTGAAGGATTTGTACCAAATGGACACGGATTTCAAGGAAGCCTTTGAGGCATGCCAAAATCCTGTCTTACGAAATACAAGCCCATGGCTTGATTTTAATTTACAGGAAGGATTGTTATTTCGAGGTGGACAGCTATGTATTCCGGATTGTTCGATGAGGGAAAATCTAGTAAACGAGAAACATAGCGGAGGTTTAGCAAGACATTTTGGCATTGATAAAACATTGGAACAGCTAGGACATTTTTATTACTGGTCGAAAATGAGTTGGGACGTACAGAGGTATGTAACCAGGTGTAAAATCTGCCAACTGGCGAAAGGGCACAGCTAGAATGCTGGATTATACACGCCCCTACCAGTTCCAAGCAGACCGTGGGATTCAGTCAGCATTGACTTTGTCCTAGGATTGCCTAGAACGCAGCGGGGTTATGATTCAATGATGGTGGTGGTGGATAGATTTTCAAAGATGGCTCATTTCATTCCGTGCCAGAAGACTGGCGACGCCACAAACGTGGCACATCTCTTCTTCACAGAAGTAGTTCGATTACATGGCTTACCAAAAACTATAGTTTCAGACAGGGATGTAAAATTTACAGGGCATTTTTGGCGCACCCTGTTGAAAGAGTTGGGCACACAGTTAAATTTCAGTTCTGCGTATCATCCACAAACTGATGGACAGACAGAGGTGGTGAACAGGAGTTTGGGCAACTTATTGCGAAGTTTGACAGGGGAAAACTCGCGATTGTGGGATCGAGCTCTTGCCCAGGCAGAATTCGCTTATAACGATTCACCTAATCAGAGCACAGGTCTGAGCCCATTCCAAATCTTATATGGTATGCATCCGCGGGGAGTACATAAATTACGCGACTTAGGACAGCTAGAAAGGAGGAGTGCAGACGGGGAAGATTTTGCCGAAGCAATGAGCGAACTACACGAGAAAGTTAAATTGAGATTACAGGACAGCACGCAGAAATATAAACAGCATGCAGACATCAAACGGCGTGAGGTACATTTTGAGATTGGAGACGAAGTGCTTGCGCATTTGCGTCGGGAACAGTTTCCTAACGGTACGTATAACAAACTGAAGTTTAAGAAAATCGGCCCATGCAAAATTCTTCGGAAGTTTTTAGCGAATGCATATGAAATTCAGCTGTCACCTGATATAGGCATATCGCCCATATTCAACGTGGCAGACCTGTTCCCATATCATGCCCAGGCGGAAGACGAAAAAATGGTACAACCACAATGGGACACCCAGTTCGAGAGCAGTCTTTGGAAGAAACAGTTACCGTCAGTCAAGACTCATGAAATCGAAGGAATCATCAGCACATAGGTAGCCAAGAGGACGCGTAGAAAGGAGTATCTGCGTTATCTCGTCAAGTGGAAGGACCGTCCAATGGAGGACAGTTCCTGGCTCGATGAGACACAGATTCAGAAGGCGGGCTACTCGGTGGAGGAGCTCATGGAACGGAGCCATGAGATCTCTCTTTTACAACGGCAGCCTGATGCAGGAACATCTGGTCGACAGGGCGAAGACCGAGACAGGGTGGACAAAGTTTCTGAAGAAGATTGGGAAAGATGAACAGTTCGACAAAGGACAACAAGTCTGTCAGGTTCTTGCATTTTTATTTTATTTTCTACCAAAGTCAACTACAGCATTTACGTTCTGTTGGTTAATTTTTATTTATTTTACTTTACTGTAGCAACAGGTGTTAATTGTAGTTGTTAGAATTAGATTAATACCAATAATGTAAACAACAACCCTTTGTGGGACCAGAGAGACAAGGTAGACAAACGAATAGACAGGTAGAGTAAGTTTTAGTAACTGCCAAGCAAAACTGTAAGAAATAACTATCTGCAGTTATCTAACTACCTGCGACTATTGTATAAAAACACAGACAAAATAACCCAGAAGGGTTCAGCAGCTAAGTAATGGAAATAGAGAACTAGAGAAATATAAGTCAAATTTCCCTTCATCTAAAATTTCGTGCAGAAATAGATGTATGAATGAAATACATAAGTCCTCTGCATTAGAAATTTCTATATATATATTTTTGTACCAATAATTCATGCAGGCAAACACAGTGACAGAGATTCACAAAACGAGTTCACATATATATTATCGCATATCCAAAATCGTTACAGGCAAATACATGACCGATATTCCAACTACCACAAGTCTACAAATAAGCCAGGACCGAGAGTGAGCAACAGACAAAAAGAGGCGAACAGAGCCGAAGAGCACAATGACCCACAGTCGAAACTGGGTAAGCAACAACATCAAAGTTAATCGTATATTATATATTCTAGTATAATACATTGCAAGCCTGTCAAATTTAATATTACATAAGTGAATTGCGTGATGAGGGTTCGATGAACTGAATCATCCACTAACAGAACTTACAGAAAACCTATACACCACGGCTACGGGTTGGAGCAACCCAAACAACCATTAAACGCTACAGCTAATAAATACACAGACGCTGAAAACTACAGTAAAGAGCAGAAAGCCACGGGAGCATTTAAGTATATAGGCTATCGACACAAGCAGACACAGGCAATCCAAAGAGCCACGAAATCAACCAAGAATAAGAACAGAACTACCTGGAAGAACATTGACCGAAACCTTTGTGAAGAGCCACGGAACCGGTCACCTGTAACAATGACAAAGGAGTAAGTTAGGGTTTGCTGGCACCATAAAACCCTCGAACCAGAAACGAAACCCTAAGGTTAAAGACGAACTAGCAAGAAGCAAAGCGTGTATGGCTAAAGGGAGAGAGCCATACCTGTAAGTGAACCGAGTCCACAACTCACCGAGACGAAACCCTGACCACGGAGGGGCCGAGTGTTGTTAGATACAGTTCGAAAAGAAAATAAAGAACGATAGCAGGGAACCATTAAATTACCTGAGCATCGAGTCGAGCACCGGAGAATACCGAGTTTCAGACCAACCAACTGCACATTGCCAACTGAGCAAACCTGAAACCCTCAACACCAAGATTTACCATAAAATTACAACGCCATTGACCGAGACAAACAATAGATACAGAAGTAGAACCAGTCGACTGGGCATAACCACGAAGAACCAATAGAATGCTAAGTAAAAGAGCCACAACTTACCAGTAAAATGCCTGAACCAAATACACAGACAGGAATACAGTATCAAACCACAACATTTAGCAAGAAACCCTCCGAAACTTAGCAGAGTATCATCACAGACGGATAGCAACCACAGAGGCGGAGCCAAGCTTCGTAGCGAGACCACAGAGCAGTGAAACGACGAAGTGAAAATGCCAAACGAGCGTGAGTTGAAAAAGTGAAAAGGGTGGTAAGGAGATTAGGGTTCGGCAGGTTCGAGGAGGACAGGTGTCGCAGCGAGGACAGGTAAGTACCGTAGGTTGATTGTAAATCACCTACTGCATTCAATTGCAAAATCAAACCATAATCAATACCCAAAATATCAGCGAAGGACGTGAAGGAGTGAGCTGGCGTGGGACCACGTGGGTTGGCCACATCAAAACATCTATACTGAAAGAAATGAAACTAGTGCAAGCAATCAAATAGGATTGAAAATAAACATGTACACTTAAATCAATGAATATAGTGCAAGAAATCAAATATCATTATAAATCAATATCTACACTAAAATTAATGCACCTAGTGCAAGAAATAAAATAGGATTAGAAATCACCATCTACCTTGAATTCAATGAATTTATTGCAAGAAAAATTCTTCTTTCTCCCCCCTCCATCTATCCTTCTTTGTATCTCTATCTCACCTCCAAATATACACACTCTCTCTAGATATCTTCCTTTCACTACCCCTCTCTCTCCCTTGCCCCACTTTTCTCTTTGTATTTTTTTCCTTCCCTCCCTCTCTCCACTTCAAAATCCATCTATTTTTCCTCCCTCTCTCCTCCTCTCTCATGCTCACTCTCTCCTCCTCCTCTCTCAAGTTGTCTCTCTCTCTCTCTCTCTCTCTCTCTCTCTCTCTCTGTTTCTTTTCCCTCAAACCCCGTCAATATCTCCCTCCCTTTATCCTTGTCTCTCTTCCCCTCTCTCCCTCCATATTTGTGTCTCCCTATCTCTCTCTTACCCTTCTATCCCTCTGTCATGCCTCTCCTTGTCTCTCTCTTAATTCCTCCTCTCCCATGTACTTCAGTTTATATCCTTCAATGCAAGTAATCGAATAGGATTATAAATCACCATCTACACTGAAATCAATGCATCTAGTACAATAGGTCCTCTTCCCTCTCTCCCCCCTCCATCTATACCTATATCTCCTTGCATCTGCTTGTTTGTCTCTAACTGAACCCCCTCCCCCAAACACACATGCTTTCTCCCTCCATATCTTTCTATATCTCACTCTCTATATCTCCCTCTTCTTCCGTCTCTTCACCTTCCATTTATCTCTCTCTCTCTCTCTCTCTCTCTCTCTCTATTTTGTCTCTCTATATCACCCCCAAAACATACATTCTTTCTCCATATTTCTCTATCCCTCACCCTCTCATCCTTTCTCTCAATTCCTCTTTCATCCTTCCTCTCACTCAATCTCTCCACCTCTATCACTCTTTGTTTTTCCATCCCATACATATCTAGAGTTAATATCTATCATATTTTATTA
>APFE030733013.1:156281-175572 GCA_000404065.3 Pinus taeda | reverse complement strand
ATCTTCATTTTTTTTTAATGAGTGGTCATATTTACAATCTTTAAATTATTTTTTAGTTTTTCCATCTTTTCATATGGATTATATGAAAATGATAGTGAGATTTTAGACATTTCAATTCTTTAACTCAAACTATTGTAGTAAACATCATACCTTGTCTCTCTTGCTCTCCAATATTAATAGGTTGAATACTATAACACGAAAACCAATGCAAATTGTCCATCATTTTTTTGTTCTTACACTTAAATTAATGCATATTGTTAAGCCAATCATGCAAATTGTCCATCATTTTTTTGTTCTTACACTTAAATTAATGCATATTGTTAAGCCAATCACACTAAGTTAATGGACCATCATACATTGAGTTACATCAAATCAGAGATCGTCATCCACTTTGAGATCAATGCATCTAATCCATGCAATCAAATAATATTAGAAAACATCTACACTGAAATCAGTGAATCTAATGCAAGCAATCAAATAAGATTAGAAATCAACATCGACACTAAAATCAATGCATCCAGTGCAAGAAATCAAATAAGATTAAAAATCCACATCTACACTAAAATCAATGCAGATTAGAAATCACTATCTATAATGAAATTAATGCATTTAGTGAAAGTAATCAAATAGGATTATAAATCACAATTTACACTAAAATGAATGCATCTACTGCAAGAAATCAAATAGAATTGGAAATCACCATCTACATTGAAATCAATGCATATAATGCAAGCAATCAATAAGAATTAGAAAACATCTATACTCAAAGAAATGAAACTAGTGCAAGCAATCAAATAGGATTCAAAATAAACATCTACACTTAAATCAATGAATATAGTGCAAGAAATCAAATATCATTATAAATCAATATCTACACTAAAATTAATGCACCTAGTGCAAGAAATAAAATAGGATTAGAAATCACCATCTACCTTGAATTCAATGAATTTATTGCAAGAAAACTTCTTCTTTCTCCCCCCTCCATCTATCCTTCTTTGTATCTCTATCTCACCTCCAAATATACACACTCTCTCTAGATATCTTCCTTTCACTACCCCTCTCTCTCCCTTGCCCCACTTTTCTCTTTGTATTTTTTTTTCCTTCCCTCCCTCTCTCCACTTCCAAATCCATCTATTTGTCCTCCCTCTCTCCTCCTCTCTCACGCTCACTCTCTCCTCCTCCTCTCTCAAGTTCTCTCTCTCTCTCTCTCTCTCTCTCTCTCTCTCTCTTTTCCCTCAAACCCCGTCAATATCTCCCTCCCTTTATCCTTGTCTCTCTTCCCCTCTCTCCCTCCATATTTGTGTTTCCCTATCTCTCTCTTACCCTTCTATCCCTCTGTCAAGCCTCTCCTTGTCTCTCTCTTAATTCCTCCTCTCCCATGTACTTCAGTTTATATCCTTCAATGCAAACAATCGAATAGGATTATAAATCACCATCTATACTGAAATCAATGCATCTAGTACAATAAGTCCTCTTCCCTCTCTCCCCCCTCCATCTATACCTATATCTCCTTGCATCTGCTTGTTTGTCTCTAACTGAACCCCCTCCCCCAAACACACATGCTTTCTCCCTCCATATCTTTCTATATCTCACTCTCTATATCTCCCTCTTCTTCCCTCTCTTCACCTTCCATTTATCTTCCCTCTCTCTCTCTCTCTCTATTTTGTCTCTTCTATATACCCCCAAAACATCACTCTTTCTCATTATATCCTCACCCTCTCATCTTCTCTCAATCCTCTTCTCCTTCCTCCTGCACTCCCCTTAATCTTCCACCTCTATCACTTCTTTGTCTTTCCATCCCATACATGGTTATAGAGTTAATATCTAATCATATTTTATTAATATTATATTAAAACTTAACAAAATTAATATTGTATAATCCTAAGTATTAACATTTAATATATAATATTAATATTAAATTTAATGATATTTTTAAATAGCATGATAATAAAATTTTCAAATATTAAACTTTCACGTGGAAATATTTATGTTTTTAGAGATTTTAATGTATCCATAAGATATGGTTTTCCATAATTCATTTTACAAATATTCAATTAAAACAAATACTAAAAAAAATTGGAGCAAGATTTTAGGTTTTTTTGTTAAAGGTAAATTTATGTTCCATTAAAATAATTGTAATACAACATTATTCTCTTATTGGTTTAATAGTTATTTTATCATATAAGTTGAATTTGAATAACTATGTAAAACATTTCTCTAATAATTAGAGTAAATTCTCTCGATAATTCGAAAATGAAATCCGTGGAAATTCGATATTTGGATATTAATAAATCTATTATTCACTATTAAATTTTTTTTTTTTCTTAATCTTTAAATACATTGGTTTTTAAATTGAGATATAATAATTTGAAAAAGTTTAATTTTAAAATGACTGATTACAACTGTAACCTTTCAACTACCACTACCTCTTAATGCAGTGATTAAGATTTCGTTAACGTGAAAAAGAATATTGTTAACACTAGTAAAACCCTCTGGAAGCAGCTGCATATTTTTATGGAGACATTCTATTATAAAATTGGAAACATCCTTTCAACTTTGCCACGGGATGGGGTTTTGGTTAAAAAACAGATTTAGTAATGTTTCCTTTAGGACCTCCTAGAAAATAAATTGAAAGAGTTTAAATGGTTAAGATTCTGAGCAGAACCCTAGTATAGTAAGAGTCTGGATTGATGAAATTATTGAGAAATTCTAATTTAAAATCGGAAACATACTGGAAAGGTTCATACCTTGGACACTGAAACTGGAAACATTCTGGATAAGCTTGCCTTAGAAACAACTCAGAAAATATATAAAATCCACATACATAAGCATCATTCCACAGTATTCCACAGAGAAGATCTAAAGAGAGGGAAAAAGATATTGTGTTATGCAATTGAAAATGGCTTCTCCCTCCCTCATTATGACTTTCTTTATAATATGTTTAACTTTTACAGTGGTACTCTCGCAAACAGCAGAAGTCCGGAATGATGTAGCAGGTTGGTTTTGCAATTGTTGTAGATCAATTTACTGTATTAGTTGGTAGCTCATAGTTATTTGAAAAGTGAATATAATGATATTTATTATGCAGGTGAAAGTCACTCGACCCTCAAACCGATGAAGGTACATGATAAGATGAGGCCTGAGAAGACCGTGGATCTTTCCAAACTGAACATAAAGACACTGGAACGGACACTGGAACTTCCCAATTGTCAGACTTGTCTAGATACAGGATGTCAACTTCCTCCCAAATGCTGCTATTTTTGCCCGAATTTGGCGTGTTGTAAATCTCCTCCGCGGTCAGCATAACTAGAAATCCTCGTTTCCTTTCTTATTATTACGATGTACTGTTGGGTTATGTGGAAGCTTGAAGTGAAGTCACTATTATGTTCGACGTAATTCCTACTACAATCCCAATTTCTTGTGGTTTGGATCCACGGTTGGGCTATAAGGAATTTCTAAATAAAGTCCACAATTTTACTTGGTGAACAACATGCTTATTATTAAATCATTTTGTTAATGCTTTGGGTCTTTATGAAATTTATGTAAGTCTGCTGAGACTATATGCTGTTATCATCTATGTGAAAATCTCCCCTCATAGTTTTCATTTTCATTTACTAGTAACTTACATATAAATAGTGAATAACGAAAATGATCCATTAAAATCTTTCACTTCTTGTTCTTGATAGAATTGCTGCACAGATGTGTGGAAATCTTCTATCTTATTTTTATTGTACTATTACTTATATATGAATGTTGTAAGTACCTATATCTGACCTAAATATGAATGAAGTAAAGTGAAAATGTTTTTTTAAATAACAATATAATGATAAAGTTTAGGGATCTCTATTGGAAATTATTAAATGCCATGCCAGCACAAAATTATTAGTTTTCATAAATGAACTTCATTTTAATTTTAAATAAACTAATATTATGTTATTTTTATATAATAAAAATCATAAAAAAGTAATAATTTAATAATTAACTGTATTGTTTTTAATATTTATTATTGTGTAGAAACATTTATTGAGTTGTCTTTTTACAACCCAGTGTAATATGTTTTTGTGCATTCTATAACCTGGTATAAAAGAGATATGTAAGTGTGTTTGTGTTCAACTTGTAGTTAACCCCCTCTCTCTCTCTTTCTCTATATATATATAGATACACACACAACTAGTAAAATTATTTCACTCACTCTTAACCATAAATAAAATATTTTAATTCCCATATGATTAAATAAACAAATATATGGTTTGTTTAAAAGTTAAAAAAGAGCTACATATTCATTCTATAAAACAATTGGAGAAAAAATTATGATGGAAAACATTTTAAGTTGTCTAACTCTTTTAGCTCAAGTAAATTTTGATTCATTTTATACATTAAAAAATGCAACATAAACAATGAAAATTTTTGAAGTGGACTCTTTCTCATTACAACATTTTAAGCAGTCTAACTATTTTATGCCCAAATAAATTTTTATCCATTTTATATAATGAAAATACTACATATAAAAAATTACAAGTGCTTTCTCTTGATTATCAAATCTATAAAAGTGCAAACATTTTATTAGAATTTTGCTTTCACCTCAAAAGATTTAGTCTTCAATCTCCTGCTAAATCCATTACAGCTCGAGTGGGTCTAATGGTTAAGAGCATGTGTTTCCTCCTAAGAGGTCACAGGTTCAAAACCAAAGGGGGGTAGAGTATGTATGACTTCGTAGACTTAGCAGTCAAATAGCTGAGCGGAGGTGGGTCCCTTGTCCCACAAACAAGGGGGTCTCATACATAAAATATAGTCCCTTGTCCCACAAACAAGGGGGTCTCATACATAAAATATAAAAATCCGAAATTTTTTTCTTATAATACAAATCATTTTGATAAATATATATAATAATAGGAGCTAGAGAGATTTATTTCGATGTTGAGTAGTTTCAGTTTTAAATAGCTTCCATTCTTGCTAAACTCGATAATCTATTTGCTTTTCACAAATCGCAAATAGTAATGCTTGCCTTAACATTGCCCGTGGAATAAATTGTACCAGGAGGAGGAATCGAATAGAATAGAATAGGGGTCCTCATTATTTATCAGATCTTCTCAATTGATCTAAGAAGGAATGGTAAGACGACTAATCTTTAATGCCGAAGTTGTATAAAACTAGACTTGTATTACACATTGGATTATACTTTTTGCAATTTGAAATTTCGGAAGAGTGGAAGGCAGCAGATGTAAAATATTTGAAATTTTTTTATTTCCAAAACTATATATTTGAGTTATTAACTGAGTTATTTATGGCTTTTTTTCTAAGTTCAATATTCCTATTTTTTTGATTGATTTAAAATCTACTTTGCACTTAATGTATTTGTATATCTGGAAAATTATTGAAGAGACTCCGTGTAACTGAAACGGAAGGGGCAGTAGGTTTCGAGATATAGCTTTATCGAGTTCCAAGAGTGACACTTGTTACATCAAAACATACTTGAAAATGTTGCTAGTGTAGTTCTTATTTTAGAATATAATTGCTGGAGCAAAGTAGTAAATTTAAAAGCAGAATGGATATCAGCGGGCAGATTTGAAGTGCGTTGGTTTTATTCGGCGTCTATTTTGAATACATGAATTTATAAATATTATACTTTAAAATAAAAGTTTTATAAAAAGCAATTACTATGGTGTAACAGAAGTTTTATACATTGTTTTTTTTTTATGGTTTTGTTAATACAATATGATTTTTAAGGGAAGTTTTATATGGTTTAGAATGAACCGATTGGAATGAACATGTTTATTTTCTTTTTTTAATTTATTTTATCTTCCTATTTTATAAGTGGTATATTTATCATAAGTTGAAGATATGAAAAAGTTTATATAAATAATTTATATTAATAACAAAATTTTAAATTATAAGATAAATTAATTTATGTGTAAATTTAAATTTTAAATAAATTTTGTTACAATGTTAAATCAATATCAACGGTGATCCTACAACAATATATGACAGAAACAAGTTTTTATGATAGTATTATACAAAGTTCATATAAATTTATTGCAAATGATATTTTCTGTAGCTAATTAATTAATAAAAAACAAAATGTGTCACATATCAAAGATATAAACGCTTATAATTTTTAATACCATATTCCATGGAACTAAATGTAACAATCCCCTCAATTCCCCTAGTTACGAATAATTAATAAAATCTCATTGAAACATTGTTCATAAATAAATGTATAAAAAAAATGTAACAAATAAAAAATCTGTAATAAATATTAATAAATGTAATGGGATTTTTTTTAAATTTTAATAATAAAATAGGAAATTAAAATAAAATTCTTAAATTTGTCACTGTTTTAATTCAAGTAGTATTTGAAATGAAATAAAGGTATGTGTACAAAGTTTTCTTCTGAATCATACAACCTTTTAATTCTAATGAAACAAATAATAAATAAAAATAATATAGTATTTTAAATATTTGTTATTTCCCCGGATGCGGGTGACAGCAGCACTCGGGAGGACGAGCCACATGGCTCCCATGTGACGCTCCATGCGACGACCCATGCAGTTTAACTCCCCTAGCTCATCAGCCGTCAAAGAGTTAATTAGGCAGGGTGGTAGCTCAGGGCATTCATTGCCGGTATGGTTGACAGGATGGCGGAGCTTGGAGGGCGTTCAGAATGCGGGAGTGGTATTATATACCTGGTCGGGGACTGCATCTGGCCATTGCTGCATGAATTCAACTGTCAGGCTGGAGTTTGGAGGCCGAGAGCTCCGCTGTGGGGGAAAGTCGGCCGCTGGTCGAGGTGCAAGCCATCTTAGGCTGCCCTCGGCTCTCAGCACCTTGTTAGTGCCACAAATCGCAGAGGAACAATCTCAGAGGCTCGGGAGGCGAGCTCTGAGGAAGGAAGGGTGTGGTCTGAGCCCAATTCAGAGGAGAGGGAGCAGATTTGGGAAGCTTTGGGGAAGGTTATAGAGGAGCACCAAAACAATTCGCAGAGGGTGGACGAACCGTCCATGGCCAGGCTTCGCAACCGGCAGCCCTGTCGGAGGGGGTCCGGTAGGGGCTCGGGCAGGGGTCGTGGATGAGGCAGTGCAGATAGGGAGCACCATCATTGTTGTTGTAGCTTCTGTCATCGTCGAGAAGGGGTCGCACCTCTGCTTGCGGAGCAATATGTGGAAGTCAGCGGGGCGAGCGTGGAGGGGCCAGCCCTCCTGGCTTTTGGGTCGGTGGTCTTCACCCTGGGGAAGGCGGGAGACCCCCATGGAGTCAGGGTGCACGTCTCTGTGCTCTTCACGCAAATCCCTTAAGCGGAGGGCGAGGGGACACCGCCAGGAGGGGAAGATCCTCCCCCGGACATCCCGGGTCTTGGAAATCCTTTGTCACCTCCTTCAAACGAGGCCACGACCTCAGGGAAGACAGTCACGGATGACCCCTCCACCTCCCAGTCAGCGAGAGTTCCAGACGCTGCCAAGTGGGCAGCCATGTGGGATGGTATTCCTGAGGGGCAAGGTTGGTGCACAATTGAGGAGGAGAAGCCCCCTGGGGAAGTATAACCCTTCGCGGCAAGCTTCAGACATGGCCAACCTCGCCCAATTCAGGTCTAGTCATCTGTTCAATGTTGTTTTTCATGGTTCGGGTCAGATTTCATTCTGGTTTCATGTAATTTTTGATAATTGTCCATTCTATAGTGTCATGGTAAATGTCTGTGCGTCGGATATTAGCAATCTCAATTAGGCCAGAAAAATCAGCCCCTGCGTGGGCAGGATCAGTTTTAGGCCTCAGTCCAGTCATTTTGTCATTTTGGGACCAGTTTAGTGCCTCTGTCGGCCTCTTAGAGGGTTTCGTGATGAATGCCTCCCCTGCGTGGGAGATTTTGGGTCGGTCTGTATCATCCAGGGCATCTCAGATGGCCATGATATTGCTGTTAAGTCCGGCTACTATGCTTGTAATTTCACACTTGTATATATAATAGATTTTTAGACTTTTGCCGAGAAAAAAAAAATATTTGTTATTTGGAAAAATAGAGAGAAAGGAGAGAAAAAGCTATAAGTAGAAAATAAATCAACTTGCACATTTTATTGATCATAATAGTTACAAATATATAGAAAATAAATCATTCACTTCTACCCATCTAGTTAGCCTCTACAACTCATACATAGAAACCACAACATCTAAACTAAGTGACAACTACACATGACATGAAAGCATTACTTCCAACACCCTCCCTTAATGTTTACATGGAAAACATTGAAAAAAAAATATTACAACAACTCATACATAGGAAGCACCAACGTCTAGACTAAATCATAAGTACAAATGACATGATAACATTACCTCCAACACCCTCCCTTAATGTTTAAATGGAAAACATTGAAAAAAAATATTACAACAAGTATGCACTTTAAAAATACATGATCCGTTGTTTTCTTCACCACACTTTTGAGCTTCCCACTTGTTCCATTTAATACATAACCGATTCAAACCATAGTTTATGTGTTTTGTAGAATTCATGCTTCTCAACCTCCCGAGTGCAACAAATCAGTTTCGATACTGAATTATCCTATGGAATTTCCACCAAATGTTGAATATATGGCCTTCCTATCTATCCACTAGTTATTTAGGATAAAATTCAAGGTACAAAATGTCTTCAACAGACAATTCTACAATTTGACATTGTAGAATTACTATGGCCTTCCTCTCTATTAACTAGTTTTCTAGGATAACATTCAAGGTACAAAATGTCTTCAAAAGGAAATTCTACAATTTGACCTTATAAAATTACCTAAGACTAATACCAGTGAAACACAACAAATCACATTACTCTATTAAATAATTAGCTTATTTTCCTTATGGTTTTACACATTTAATCATTCAACAAATCTGAATCCAATAAAATTTACACATAATATGTGACTCCGCCCTAAACAATAAACAATCACTACTCGCACACATAAATCACCACCATTGTAGCTTGATGAATGATCAAATAATAAATTAACATATGAAAATCCATTATCATAGAGGATGGAACAAATAGCAATAGCAGCCACCGAATGCACAACGACACATCATCATGTCCAACAATGGATCCATGTGGCCAGACACAAGGCTGGGAAATCCATTCCATTGGAATCCGACTCACAATTCATTGTGCTATGAAGCGGTTCGCATTTTCCAAGCTCTTCTATCCCACCTGCAACAAGAAAAACGAGATCTGACATAGAGAATTTGTCCTGTTTGGCCAAACCACCATCAAACATCTGACTAATATGTCAACTGATGCACGTAGTATACCCGTAATGAAGATTTGATCTCGCCACTTTCTTTTTCTATCCACCCTCTTGAACTTTCGCTAAATTAAATAGCGTGAAAGGACTAAATGACAATTACATATGACATGAGAACAGTGATGATATTTGTAATGAGTTTTTAATTTTTTAATTATTTTTATAATTTAATATAAAAAATATAGACTCTTTTCATATATTAATTTTATGAAATTATTAATAATATAATCCATAGTTGATTAATTATTTAATTTTCACATATATATAATTTATTTACTTTTTAAATAAATACATTTCGAAGATTACACATTGCGTATAAAGAAAAACCATTTATACATTTAGTTTCCATATTCTATTTAACATGTATATATGTACTGGTATTACTATTAAGGGGTTCTTCATCACCCTTTCCTGTCTAGGTTTTCCTTGCTAAAAGAAAATTTCGTTTTCAAGGTTGAGTACAATTTCGTTTTATAAAGTTGTCTTAGGTGGCATGAACCTGTGACCATGGTCTCCTATAGGATTTTACCTCGCTAGCTGACCATATGTATTGCTGTGTGCAAATTTTTGTAAGGATTAAGATTCATGTATTGGATTTTTTCCATCCTCGAGGCGTCGCTAGGTCTTCGAGGCATATCCACGTGATCTCCATGGAATCCACAGTTCACGTGCTTTCCCGTGACCTGATGGTGGGAGTAATGGAAAGGGTGGTTAGGGTTTCCGCTTCTTTTCATTGAACCCTACATCTCTTCTTTTTGATTACTTTACCAGAAGAGTTTTGTTGCTTGGTTGCTTAAGGTAATTTTTCTAAATTTACCTTATTGTATTATTTATTAATTACTTATTCTCCATTGGTTTTGCTATCCTTGTTTTGGTTTGCACTGTGTCTTCATCCCAATGATGGGCGATATCAGTTTTGACTAATTTCTAACCATGTTCCTAGTTACACAGGTAAATTGGGTGTCCCTTAAGAAAAAATATCTACTCGATTGTTTCTAAAGGTTTTGATAGGGTTTCTACGTTTCTTCATTCTCAATTTCCTTTGCAGGTGTCTAGTCATGTTTAAACCCTGCTCCAATCATAGGTTAGGATCCCACAAGGAATAGTTCAGAGGTAGGGTTTTACATTCAATTGGTCTAGAAAAGTCTCTAATATTTCATTTCCGATTGGCTTTCCTCCAAAATTTGAGTTGGTAATTATATGTTTGGATGGTCTTCTTAGTGAACCCCTGATTTTCTTCTCTTTGTAAGGATTTTTTTGTGGCATTTCTCATTATTTTGGTTCTTCTTCGTGCACATGTGACGGTTAAGTACACTGAAGGGTTTAACACATAGCTATCTTGACATTCTTTTCTCATTGGTATAATAAATTTTTTTTTTTTTTTTTTTTTTCGCTCTCTGATAGTTCTTTACTATAAATTCATACTTGGTTGATTTGGATTATTTTAACTATGTGATTCCCAGGTACATAGGTTTTTCTAACCCTTGTCACTTTTTCTTATCTGCAGGGTTATATTTAATTTCTTAACCGATTACTTACAGATTAGAATGGAGATGCTCAAACTGGCTTTTTCTTCACGCTTTCAGTTTTCATGGTGTGGAAATATGAAATTTCAGGGTTTTCTAACCCCACTATGTAGTTGACTTCTCATTTACATTCATATTGTATGGGACATTGGGTTAGTATCTCTCTCCGTAATTTTTTATTTAGTCCTCGTGTAAAATTTTATTTAATCCTCCATCCTCCCCTTCCTATATTGCCTTAGCTACTTATATTGTTCATGTATTTTGTTAAGGCACAAAATAACAATGATTTTGCTTCCCAAGAACTTTGGGTATTCAAGCATGTAAAAATCTGTTGTTTCTTTAACTTTATTATTTGGCTTTCCTACATAGCATTACCAGTTTTCTTTTCCAATGCATGCATGAATATTTTGATAAATCTTGACCTCGGTTCTTCCAAAGGGTGTTTATTTCTATTTTTTTCTAAATTTATGATTAATATAAACGTTATTGATTCTATTTTCTTCTGATTATTCTATAGGCAGGATTTCGGCTTGGATTTGTATTGTTTCACATATGAGACACACATAAATATATACCTGGCTAGCACTAGAATCAAAGGTACTTATAGTAATAGTATACTTCTTTATCTTGATTTTAGGTAATTATAGTAACAACATATTTCCTTATCTTGGACTTCTACACAATTGCCTCAGTGATTACATGTATGGTTTACTTTTTCATTATGCTATGAAAAACATGATGGTACTTATTTTCTATTATCTTATCTCCTATATGACAATTAATATGTATTTACTCAATTTTCTATTTATGTGTATATTGGTTTTCCTTTAACTTGTACTTGAATAAGACTCCTTCTCATACAGAGAAATTATTGTTTGACTCTTGTATTGGGTTTGTTTGTCAACTCTTCTTAAGGGAGTTTACCGAATAGGGACTACACGATTTTAAGAATTTTGGAAAGAAGTCCTCCTTCAATGACATCATGTACCCTTCTATCCCTATTATGTATATAAATATATGTTTCTCCTATTTTCTATTTAAACATTGCATATTCGCACACCCAAATTGTAGACATATTATAATAGAAACTAAACCCTTTTAAGTAAGTAACTTTTCTTCCCTTTGTTATAGACATATTTGGGCACTGCAACCCCAATCTTATATGTCGATAAACCAAGGACTCTTTAACCCCTAAAAGTAATGTTTCATACCCTAAAGGACCATAGTCAACTGATTACATCATTCCCTAGAAGTTCCACCTGAAAAACCACTGAGAACTGGCCAAAACAGGACCATACAAACTGCCTCACTATCAGGGTGCGATGCATAGTGACTACTACACTAGCCAGGTGCAATGCATACTGATGAAGTCTTCTGTCGAGTATGATGAGTGAGGATGGAAAAATGTCCAAGACAATTTCCTAAATGGATGCTCGTGGAATCTTCTAAAAACTACCTTTATGACGCTTACCTCTCTGAATTCACCTAGGGATAAGTAAGAGATCCAAGAAATCTCCAATTTTAACCAAGAACTACAAGTGGAATGACACTAATCAAAAACCGAGAGATGGGTCACACCTTTGTAGACATCTATAAATGGATTCCTCATCTAAGAGATATGGAGGCTGGAATTTTGTAATTTACAAGGAAGTGCTAATCATTTGTCTTTGAGAAGAAGCATTGTATTGTTGGGTGATCTTGTTTTTCATGAGGTGAAAAGGGCTTTGATGCTAGGAGGATGATGCTAGATCAGACAGCTAGGTTGTAATTCTCGCTTCTATTTTAATAAATTTCTTTGAGTTTTCCTCCATACAATCATGTACTTGTGAATCTTGTTATTTGTAAATGGCATAATATGTTCAATGTATTTATGTTTCTGCATTGTTTATGATATAACAGATCGAGATGCTTTGATGTTTTTCTATTACTTTGTTTCTAAACTATTCTCTAAGCGAGATAAGAAGAAGAGGAGTTGCAAGCTCTATCAAGGATGAGAGAAATCAAGCAAGGAGTTAAGCGTAACATCCAGGTTGGTCCCCTTGCTTCTCTTCTATCTATCATACATAAAGGAAATCACAAATTGCTTCGATTATTTGTTTCTAGGATAGTTGCCAATCCTAGTGGGACCAGCAGATTGAAAAACACTAGTTTTCCCGTGAACAAAATGGTGACTCCACTGGGGTATGAATATTTTGTTTGTTTGTTATTTTTGTTTTCTTTATAAACTATAGGCGGAGCCTGAAGTTAGCAAGATAGCCTTCCAATTGCTCTTGCTCTGCAATTGCTAAGTAGATGAATGCTACTTTAGTCAATCTCTTGTTTAGTTTATGATTTGAACATCTGACTCACAAGCATTCTAGATTTCCTATTGGTAGCTCTATAACCTCCCAAGATCATTCCCCTGTAATTTACACTTGATTGTCCATAATAGCTCATCTTAACTCACTGAAACTAGCTGTAAATTTGAGCCAAAACCCATCTCAGTTGTGCTCCCTGGCCCATTGCAATATCTATAACTAAAAGCCAGTATGCATCACACTTCCCGAGTGTATCAGGTGAGATGCATCCCTATTTCTATGAAACATAGGTGTGATGATTGAGTAATATTATTTCTCTCCTTCAAATTTGGGTTTTGTGTCCTTGTTTTTAGCTCTGTTTAATTGTTTTGTTGCTTATGAACAATATCTCATTACTAAAGCCTCTATGCATTACATAGACCAACCTCCATTGATTAGGATTAGTAAAAAAAAAAACTATGTATTTTTCCATCATTTACAGTCCCTCATCGAAAATTTGCGTGAATCGATTTGCCATTTTCGTAGAAAAGTGTCATAATTATCATTTTGTGTCAAAAAGAGTGTCATAAAGTCTTCCTTCTCTAGATAGTTGATTGAAATTTTTGTCATGTATTTGATTTGATTTGTTGATATTTGACGTGTCAAAAGCATCTTCTATTCGAAATTGAAAAGTTTCATTTAGGTCTTCCTTTAATTTTGAAAGAGAAATTATCGAAATGTCACTCTGAAGAAAATATTTCAGATCTAGACTTAGTTTTCCTCTTTGACATTCTTCACATTAAAGGGAAAAAAACAAATACTTGCATTTCCATTTGCATTTAGACTGTGCAAAAAATGATTTAGGAAATGTGCATTTAGTGTGTGTTCTTTTCTCTCTGTCTAAAAGAATCGCAATCTTCTTTCCTCAGTAGTTAGGATTTTCATTGCTAAAAATAAACAATGATTGCTTATCATTTTAGATTGCATATTTAGGAATTTTACATCTACATCATGCGGTGAACCCTGAAAGGCAAAATTCTAAGCAAGATCAACTCTAAAATAAATCTCAATGAACTTAACAACGCTTTAGAACTTAATGCAACACATCTAGAGGTCTAGGCTATAGATGTGTTCCGGTGTCGTAAAACGTAGTAACTATTATTTTCATCAAAGGTTGGGTGATTCCTCCTCTTTGATACGACAAGTGCTAGCATGGACTTGTGCTCCCTATACTGTCGAGTATATATTGGAATACCACAATAGGCCTATATCCTTTATGCATAGGGAGCCGTGTCCACCACCCTATTGGTCATAATACACTAAACACAACATTCGGGAAGATTGACTAACATACATAAGTCCTTGGTAATTTCTCTTTAATTTATCACCAAGGTGTTTATTGTGGTTTTGCAATTGGTTTGGTAATCCCTCTATCTACATTTCTAGAGTAGTCACTTTCATTCCTTTACTACTCCATAAAAGAAAAGGTCCATCTGAGCACTTGTCAATTCAGGCTCATTAAAAATCGAAAGGGGCTAGAGTCATCTTTAGCTTTTTCTCGACTCTTAAAAATTGAAAAAACAAGGTTGTGTCGACACATCATTAAAATTTATTTAATTTGAAATAACATCCATGTTTCTTCGTTGATCTTAGGTCGATATAATGGAGTCTACCAATCAAGGAATCCCTTTTGAGGGGAATCCTAGTCCTTTCTCCTCATATCGAGATATTGGTGCTCCATATATGGCCACATCGTCCCTTCCAGGAATCACAATTGGCCTGCCAATATGGATATTCTCAACCTCTGTCATTCAAAATACCATAATTCCTCAGCAATCGAATCGTCAACTAGTTAATATTAGAGTTGACCCTTTGCCTTCTTCTTCATTTGTTTCTCCCTCCCCTTCTTCCTCTTCGCTTGGTGAAGGAGAAGAAGAAGAAGAAGTCAGTTAAGCAAGGTGGAAACCATGAATCATCTGGTGAAAATCTGCACACTAAATCTCCCAAATATCCTTGTGTAATTTGCGAAGGAAACCATTTTCATCGATATTGTCCTTGCATTCCACAGATCTTGAGAGAATGGTCTCCCCACTTGCACCGTCCAGTATCATCAACCTCTGGTTATCATGTTGATAGCACACCATCAACTAGTGAAAATGAAGTTCATGGACAGAAAGGAAAGGCCAAAATTCCATGTGGATTATGTGAAGGGGACCATCACCTTCCCCATTGTCCTTTCTTGGATGAGGCCAAAAGAGTCTTGTGTAACAATCCTGCTTCACTGCAGCGACTTCCATCTCAATAAAATAAAATCACCTCAATTCCTTTATTGATTGAATATCTGACTGACATAACTCAACCGTCAGTCGAAACACCTATCATTGAAAGTGAATCTTCTGAGTCGATACCAGACCAAAGTTAATAGGTTGAGATGGAAGATGACCCAATTTTACCGTTAGAAGATCCACCTTCAGATGATACCATTCCCAAAGAGAGTGAGAATGATACTGTTCAAATTCTTTTTGTCACTTTAGAGTTCGATGAACTTGGGGGCAATCCACCTGTTCCTTCACAATAGGAAGAGAACCCCCCAATTCCTAGTACTCAGGGGGTCAATTCAACCTTTTATTTGGTACCCCCTCCAAGCAGTCTAGTCACTTCCTTCGATTGGAATCGACTAGCAAGATCCCGCCTTCCTTCTAATGTACCATTCCGGAACATAGTACAAGTGTACAAAATGGTCACGTCTGTCACTATCATAGATGAAGAGGCTTCAGTGAGTATCCTTTCCTCAACTACTTGGAAAGCGCCTTGGTGACCATCGCTTATGCCTGTTACATAAAATTTGTCAGGCTTTAACAAAGGAACCAGTCCACCATTAGGGATATTTCCTATGTTACCCATAACTTTGAGAAGGAAAACCATTTACTTAAATGTGATGGTAGTCCAAGGACCCTTAGATTAAAATCTACTCCTTGGATGTGACTATGTTTACAGCATGGAAGCTATCGTTTCAACACTCTTTCGAGTGGTGTGCTTCTTGCATAAAGGAAAAATTGTCATTGTTGACCAGCTTTCATTTCCTGGTTCAAACATAGCTTCAAGTCAAACATCATCCCTAAACGGTCCTTTTGTGTCAAAAGGGTCTCTTCAACCTTCATTCCATCCACCTAATTACTGTGAGTAGTCCAGTGAATGTAACGAAGCTTAGGGGACATGCACCCTTGTCTATTTTGAGATGAACCCAACTGAAAAGATCGGTTTCTTTGTAGGTTACATGATTGGAAGTGTTATCTCACACCATTCAACTTTGTCTATTTGATGGATAAATCCAAGGGAGTGTTTCGTCGGCTCTGCTAACAAAAACAATCCTACTTAAAGATACTGAGTCTTCCCAATTGTCAGACTTGTCTAGATACAACATGTCAACTTCCTCCCAAATGCTGTTATTTTTTCCCAAATTTGGTGTGTTGTAGATCTCCTCTGCCGTCAGCATAACTATAAATCCTCGTTTCCTTTCTTAGTATTACGATGCACGGTTGGGTTATGTGGAAGCTTGAAGTAAAGTCACTATTATGTTCGACTTAATTCCTACTACATTCCCAATTTCTTGTGGTTTGGATCCATGGTTGGGTTATAAGGAATTCCTAAATAAAGTCCACAATTTTACTTGGTGAAAAACATGCTTATTATTAAATCATTTTGTTAATGCTTTGGGTCTTTATGAAATTTATGTAAGGCGGCTGAGGCTATATGCTGTTATCAGCTATGTGAAAATCTCCCCTCATAGTTTCATTTCCATTTACTAGTAACTTAATTTTCATTTACTAGTAACTTACATATAAATAGTGCATAATGAAAATGATCCATTAAATTCTCTACTTCTTGTTCTCCATAGAATTGCTACACAGTGCAAAGATATGTGGAAATCTCCTATCCTATTTTTATTGTACAATTACCTAGATATGAATGTTGTAAGTACCTATATATGACCTTATAGATATGAATGCATGCAATAAGGTGAAAATGTTTTTTAAATAATAATATAATGATAAAGTCTAGGGATCTCTTGTGGAAATTATTAAATGCCATGCTAGTACAAAATTATTAGTTTTCATAAATCAACATCATTTTAATTTTAGATAGTTGATATTATGTTATTTTTATATAATAAAAATCATAAAAAAAAAGTAATAAATCAATAATTGATTGTATTGTTCTTAATATTATTGTGTAGAGACATTATTTGAGTTGTCATTCTATAACCCAATATAATATGTTTTTGTGCATTCTACAACTCAGTATAAAAGAGATATGTAGTTCAACTTGGAGTTAACCTATGTCTATTTAAACAAACACACACACACACACAGATATATATATACACACACAAAACTAGTAAAATTACTTCACTCACTCTTAATCATAAATAAAATATTTTGATTCCCATATGATTAAAAAAACAAATATATGGTTTGTTTAATTAAAAATATAATAAAAGACTCAACCATAGAATATTTGAATCAATGTAATCTTAATCTTATAATGAAATAAAGTAATTAAAAGTTAGAAAAGAACTACATACTCATTATATAAAACAATTGAAGAAAATATTTATGATTGAAAACATTTTAAGTTGTCTAACTCTTTTAGCTCAAGTAAATTTTGATTCATTTTATACATTTAAAAATGCAACATAAACAATGAAAATTTTTGAAGTTGACTCTTTCTCATTACAACATTTTAAGCAGCCCAACTATTTTATACCCAAATAAATTTTTATCCATTTTATATAATGAAAAATACAACATATAAAAAATTACAAGTGCTCTCTCTTGATTATCCACTATATAGAAGTGCAACATTTTATTCAAGTTTTGTTTTCACCTCTAGCTTTTCTTAGAGTACAAATCATTTTGATAAATATATATAATAATAGGAGCTAGAGAGATTTATTTCGATGTTCAGTAGTTTCAGTTTTAAATAGCTTCCATTCTTGCTAAACTCGCTAATCTATTTGCTTTTCACAAATCGCAAATAGTAATGCTTGACTTAACATTGCCCGTGGAATAAATTGTACCAGAAGGAGGAATAGAATAAAATAAGGGTCCTCATTATTTGTCAGATCTTTTGAATTGGTATAAGAAGGAATCGTAAGATAACTCATTTTTAATACCAAAGTTGTATAAAACTAGACTTGTATTACACATTGGATTATACGTTTTGCAATTTGAAATTTCGAAAGAGTGGAAGGCAGCAGGTGTAAAATATTTCAAAATTTTCTATTTTCAAAACCTGAGTTATTAACTCAGTTATTTATGGCTTTTTTCTAAGTTCAATATTCATATTCTCTTTTTGATTGATTTATTTTGTGCGTAAAATCTACTTTAATGTATTTGTAAATCTGGAAAATTATTGAAGAGACTCCGTGTGACTGAAACGGAAGGGGCAGTAGGTTTTGAGATAGCTTTATCGAGTTCCAAGGGCGACAATGTTGGTAGTGTAGTTCTGATTTAGAATATAATTGCTGGAGCAAACTAGTAAAGTTAAGAGAATGGATATCAGCGGGCAGATTTGAAGTGCATTGGTTTTATCTGGCGTCTATTTTGAATACATGAATTTATAAATATTATACTCTAAAATAAAAGTTTTATAAAAAGCAATTACTATGGCATAACAAAAGTTTTATACATTGTTTTTTTTTATGGTTTTGTTAATACAATATGATTTTTAAGGGAAGTTTTCTATGGTTTAGAATGAACCGATTGGAATCGAAAAATTTATGTTTTTAATTTGATTTTTATTTCTATTTTATAGGGTATATTATAATTATAGTTATCGCAAGTATAAGAAAGGTTTATATAAAGTAATTATATATATAATTAATTATTAAATCTATAAGATTAATTTAGATTTTATTATGTAAATTTTAAATTTATAAATAAGTTGTGTTACAATGTTATTATTCAATATCAAGGTTGATCAAGACTGTATGACAATAACCAAGTTCATATAATAATGTATGATTATAACCAAGTTCATATGTTATTTATTGAAATGATATTTTCTGTAATTAATTAATTAATTAAAAGACAAAAATGTGTCAACTATATCAAAGATATATTAATTTTAGTTCTTTTATACATATTCCATGGAGACTAAATGTAACATTCCCCTCATAGTTATGAATGATTTTTTTTATATTTTTGGAAATCTT
>APFE030733013.1:131680-156238 GCA_000404065.3 Pinus taeda | reverse complement strand
TTTGTTATTTAGAAAAATAGAGAGGAAGGAGAGAAAAAAGCTATACACACAAAATAAATCAAACTTGCACATTTTATTGATCATAGCAGTTACAAATTTATAGCAAATAAATCATTGACTTCTACCCATCTAGTTAGCCACTACAACTCATACATAGGAAACAACAACATCTAAACTAAGTGAAAACTACACATGACATGAAAGCATTACTTCCAACACCTTCCCTTAATGTTTACATGGAAAACATTGAAAAAAAATATTACAACAACTCATACATAGGAAGCAACAACATCTAGACCAAATGATAAGTACAAATGACATGATAGCATTACCTCCAACACACTTTGTTAATGTTTAAATGGAAAACATTGAAAAGAAATATTACAACAAGTATGCACTTTAAAAATCCACGATTTTCTCTTTTCTTCACCACACTTTCGAGCTTCCCACTTGATCCATTTAATACATAACCACTTCAAACCATAGTTTATGTGCTTTGCATAATTGATGCTTCTCAACCTCTTGAGTGAAACAAATCAATTTCGATACTGAATCATCCTATGGAATTTCCACCAGATGTTTAATATATAGCCTTCCTCTCTATTCACTAGTTATTTAGGATAAAATTCAAGGTACAAAATGCTTCAACAGAAAATTCTACAATTTGACATTGTAGAATTACTATGGCCTTCCTCTCTATTCACTATTTTTCTATGATAACATTTAAGGTACAAAATGTCTTCAAAAGGAAATTCTATAACTTGACCTTATAAAATTACTGACATTCTTATGACAGATCACACCAAATTAACTTTATTAAAAATTACTTAGGTCTAATGCTCATGAAACACAGCAAATCACATTAATAGAGAAGTAAAAATTCGAATTTGATATTAGCAGCTGTTTGAAAAATAATTAATTAATTCATCTTTAGTTAATTAATTTATAAATTTATAAATAAGTTGTGTTACAATGTTATTATTCAATATCAAGGTTGATCAAGACTGTATGACAATAACCAAGTTCATATAATAATGTATGATTATAACCAAGTTCATATGTTATTGGTTGGCTCAATTAACCGAGTCAAGTCTAGTTAGATTAGTTCAAATAGTTTTTTGAACTAATTGTGAGTTTAGTTAGTTAATGCATGCATGCATGTAACTACTGCACTTCAAATAATTGAATATTCTTTCATAAATAGCTCATGCATGTCAGTTCAGTTAGAGTCCCAATTGAGATGAGATGGAGGGAAAGTGTACTATCAGTTGTAGGAATATTCCATTGTGAATATCTCTTGCATGCAGAAGGAATTTATTCATTGGAGATTGTGCAGTTACTTCTTTAGTTTAGTGAGTGTGTGTTGAGGCCAATCGCACAGGTGGCATCATTGGACCCCAAAGAAAACTACACAAAGAAATAGGAGGCTTGGAGGGCTGGAGGAAGGGACATCTAGTGTCTATTCAAACTGTAAGTTGTCTTGTTTGATTGTAGAGACAGCATAATAGCTTGTGAACTGATTCTTTTGGTAATCTGAAAATATTTCCACTTGTATGATAATACAAAGATTAGGGTTTTAAGCTAAGGTTTTCCTAGGTAACTCTTTTGTGTTCATGTGTGATTGATTTCTCATTCTCAGTTATATGTGTTCTATTTGATCTTGCCCATATTCGATTAAGCTTCTGCAAAGTTTGTTGTAGAAGTAGATCTTGTATTTTTCTTTAGTATATTGCATAATATGTTGATCTATAGTGGGAACTCCTACATGGTATCGTAGAAAAGGTGATCAAGTGAAGAACAATATATAAGAATTAAGAAGTTCGAAGTTTTAGGTTCCTGAAATAGAAATCCAGTTCTTATCACATCTCAATTTCACCAATGGCGTTCAACGGTTTAAGACTCGAGTATGCCCTTGATGGCAGCTAGAATATTATAGCTTAGATGGATCGCATGGAAGGAGTATTAGAGGATAACAGTCTAAAGGACTTCATTGATCAAGAACTCCCCAAGTCGGCAATAGCTAATGCTACAGAATTGGTGGAATGGAAGAAATGTGTGGCTAGAGAAAGGAGAATCCTTGTGGAGGGAGTTTGAGACCACATTGTCTCGAGCCTCCATGGGAAGGAGACATTGTTTTCAATGTGGAATACATTGAAAGATCTATATCATAGCAACATCAATTAGAGGAAGGTGGCACTGAAAGACAAGATTTGGAAAATCAAGTGTGAAAAGGGCGACTCGATCTCTACATATATGAACAAGCTCACCACCTGCAGGGATGAGCTTGGAAGTGTAGGGATCATGAAACCCAATGATGACATGGTGAGTCTTGCACTTGGTATTCCTAAGAGCTAGCATAGCTACCAAGACTCGGTTAATGGAAGACAAAAACTACTAGATTGGGAACGACTTTGGTCAGATCTGATGCAGGAGGAGATAAGAAGAAGCACCAAGGATGGATCCTCATTAAAGCAAGATTATGAGGGAAATCCAGCCTTAGTGAATAAGGTGAGGAAAGTTAAAGGGAAGGCATCCCATCTGAAATTTAGTTCTTCCCATGGTGATAAGAAGCTTGACAAATTGAAAGTACGATGCTTTCATTGTAATGAAGTGGGCGATTAGGCTACAAATTGTCCACAGTAGAAATCCAAGAATGGTTCCCCAAAGGGATCTGATGGTGAGTCACTCGCCTCACAGTTTGAGTTGGATTTATCTCTTATCGCATGCATGGTTTCATCCATGGTGGGATCTGTGTAGTACCTGGACAGTGGAGCTTCATTCCACATGTCAAGTGACAAGAATATTTTCAGTACCTTGGAGGATAAGGATCTCCAGATTCAGATCGAGATGGGTGATGATGGAAAATACCGTGTTTCAAGTAAAGGTACAATTTTGTTTTAGAGGGAGCATGGAGCTCCCCTCACCCTAACTGATGTAAAGTATGTACCAGGTTTGAAAAAGAATCTTGTGTTCATTGCTATGCTAGAAGATAAAGGTTATGATGTAGTCTTTAGTAAAGGAAAGGGATTTATGAGGCATATCGGTATTGGATAGACCAAGTGAATTAGGATTCCAGTGAAGAATCTCTACAAGCTAGAGGTAGACAATTGTGTCGCATTGAGTTCCATAGCTAAGATGGTGTAGAGCCAAGATGTTGGCGAGCTATGGCATAGAATATTGGGCCACTTGCAGCATGGAGCCCTAAAGATAATGCAACAGATTTCTATTGGATTTCCCAAGGGAAAACAGGAGCAAAAGAATACATGCAAATGTTATGCATTGGGTAAGCATGTGAAATATTCCTTTCCGGATCGAGACAGTAGAGTTGGAGTAATCATGGAGAAAGTTAACTCAGATGTTTGTGGACCTTTCTCTACAACCTCCACTGCTAAACAAAGGTACTATGTTATTTATATTGATGATTTCTCTCGTAGATGCTAGATCTACTTTATGCAAAAGGAGGATCAAATGTTCTTGAGGTTTTTTGACTTTAAAGGCTTGGTAGAGAAAGAATATAGAAATAAAATAAAAGAATTGTGTAGCAACAATGGTGGAGAGTATGTCTCACAACAGTTTAAGGACTTATGCACTGCAGAAGGAGTTAAATGGGAGTTGACGGCACCCCATAACCCACAACAGAATTGGGTGGCCGAAAGGAATAATAGATTGATTGTGGGAGCAACTCGAGCGATGTTGCATGACCAAAGCCTATCACTCCATTTGTGGGATGACGCATGCAATATAGTAGTATACTTGCAAAACAAAAGACCACACCATATATTGGGAATGAAGACACGTATGGAGGCCTTTTCTGGGAAGCGACCTGATGTGAGTCACTTCCAAATCTTTGGATCATTAGTTTACTGTCATGTGACCAAAGATTCCCAGAAGAAGCTAGATCCAACAACTGAGTTGGGAATATTTGTGGAGTACACTACTACACCCCACAACTATCGGGTGTACATGCCTACCAGTCAGAGGATAGTGGTATCTAGGGATCTGAAGTTTGATGAGCAAAAATCCATACAAGTATCACTTTCCAGGGAGCTTAAGTTGTATGCAGAGGAGGAACTTTCAGTTCCTAAGGAGGAGGAGCCTGAGATTGATGCGGAGTAGCTGCATGCAGAGGATCCTAGAGTGGAGACATCCACTCATCTGAGACTTCCAAAGATGTGGGGAAACGCTTAAGGGAAGTTGAAATTTTGATGCTGGATGCACGGGAGAATGTGGGACAACCATCTTCTCAGCACAAACAGAGGAGGTCAAGCGAGCAGTACACTGGGTACATGGCCCCGGTTGGGGAGTGTGTAGCTACTGAACCTTTTTAATTCAAGGAGGCAGTGCAACAACCAGTATGGGTTGATGCAATGGTAGAGGAGTACAACTCTATCATTTGGAGCAGTGTGTGGGATGTTGTCCCAAGACCTCAGGGCAAGTGAGTGGTTAGTTCTAGATGGATTTACAAGTTAAAGCAGGTAGATGATGGTAGTGTTGAGAAACATAAGGTAAGGTTTGTTGCCTGAGGTTTCTCATAGGTCTAGGGGATCGACTATGATGAGACCTTTACTCCTATTGAAAGGTACTCATATATCATATCACCATTGGCACTATTAGCTCAAATGGATTGGAAGATCCATCAGATGGACGTCAAGACAACATTCCTCAATGGGGAGATTGAGGAGGAGGTGTACATTGAGTTTCCAAAGGGTTTCGAGATCATCGATCATGAGTCACATGTGTGCCAACTCAGGAGAGCTTTATATGGGATGAAGCAAGCAACTTAGGCTTAGTACACGAAGATCGACAACTATTTCATCAGGTTTGGCTTCACCAAGGGTGAAGAAAATGTGAACCTTTAACACATCATGGTAGAAGGTAAGCCATTGATCATTGTTCTTTCTGTCGATGATCTAATTTTGATAGGTGACAATCAACTAATCTAGTCTTGTAAGGAGGACCTTGAAAGAGAGTTTGAAATGAAAGACATGGGTCTTATGCACTACCTTCTAGGCATGGATCTGTGGTAGAATTATGGTGAAATATTTGTGTCTCAGGGAAAGTATGCCAATGAGATACTAAGGTGCTTTCACATGGAGAAATGCAAGCCCAGTAGACTCCTCTAATTGGGAACTGGAGGAAGGAGGATGTTACTTCAGGTGAGGTACTAGCAACTACTATTTATCGGCAGCTTGTAGGTTCACTTATGTATCTGTTGACCACATAACCGGACTTATGCTTTGTGGTGAACCAGCTGAGCCAAGCTATGGTTTAGCCTATCAAGTTGTTTTGGAAGGCAGCGAAGCATGTGTTGAGATACCTCAGAGGCACATATCAGTTTGGTTTGTGGTACAAATAGATAGAGGGAGTGAAGCTTTAGGGCTTCATATATGCGGAGTGGGCAGGGAGTCCATCAGACCAGAAGATAACTTTTGGAGGAATCATTAACCTTGGTTCAGATACAACTTCCTAGTATAGCAAGAAACAGAGGTTAGTTTCACTTAGCTCAGCAGACACTGAATACATGGCTGCTATTCAAGCTTCATGTGAGGCCATTTGGATGTAGAAGATTCTAGTAGGATTCTTTGGTCAGAGGATGGATCAAATTGTTATCTACTGTGACAATTAGAGTTGTACCAAACTCTCTGAGAATCCAGTTTTTCATGAGAGGTCCAAGCACATTGATGTTCGGTATAACCATCTTCAAGACTGTCTGGTCAAGATGATCATGTTGTTGCTGAATGTTTCGACTGAGGAACAAGATGCAGATTTTTTGACAAAGGCATTGTCAAAATTCAAGTTCAAGTTCCATAGAGACAGGATTGGGGTTACTAATAATACATTTCTTGTTGAGAGGGAGTGTTGAAAATAGAAACAAGAAATGCTAAATATAGGAGTGCTAATTTTAGCAGTATTATAAATAGCATTTTGTAATAGCTTCCTATTTTAGTTAGTCCCTGAACTAAAATAGAGAAGCAAAAATTTGAATTTGATCTTAGCAGCTGTTTGTAAAATAATTAATTAATTCATCTTGAGTTAATTACTTATATAAAATCAAACATGAAGTCTATGTGAAGACATGAAATAGTTTCTCCATCGATTGAGGAATTTATCCATGAGTTAAAGAGATAAGGATGAGTTGTAATATTGAGTTGTAATTAGTTGGCTTAGTTAACTGAGTCAAGTCCAGTTAGATTAGTTCAAATAGTTTGTTGAAATAATTGTGAGTTCAGTTAGTTAATGCATGCATGCATGTAACTGCTGTAGTTCAGATAATTGAATATTCTCTCATAAATAACTCATGCATGTCCGTTTAGTGAGAGACCCAGTTGAGATCAGATGGAGGGACTGTGTACTATCAGTTGTAGGAATATTGCGTTGTGAATATTTCTTGCATGTAGAAGGAATTCATTCCTTGGAGATTGAACAGTTAATTCTTCAGTTTAGCGAGTGTGTGATGAGGCTAATCATGCAGGTGGCATCATTAGACCCCATGAAAAAAATGTGCAATGAAATAGGAGCCTTGGGGAACTAAGGGAAGGAATATCTAGTGTTTATTCTGTCTATGAGCTGTATTTTTTGAGTGTAGAGAGATCAGGATAGCTTGTGAGATGATTCTTTTTGTAATTTGAACATATTTCCACTTATGTGATAATATAGAGATTGGGGTTTTAGGTTGAGGCTTTCCTCGTGTTATTCTTCTGTGTTCATGTGTGATTTATTTCTCATTCTTAGTTATATGTGTTCTATTTGATCTTGCCCATATTCGATTAAGCTTCCGCAAAGTTTGTTGTAGAAGTAGATCTTGTATTTTACTTTAGTATATTGCAAAATCTGTTGATCTACAGTGGCAATTTCTACACACTACAGGGGGGGTTGAATTAGTAGTGAAGGAACTTGTATAATTTTTAACAATTTTTTCCGAATCATAAAATATCCATATACATCATAGCATTAGTAGTTACTTGTAGCCGAAATGAACAAATAAGAGCCATGAAAAACATCAATAGACACATTCACAAGGAAAGTATCTCTGATCGAAACCCTCAAGGGAGGAAAACCGGTTTTACCCCCGCCAATGTTGTGCTACTTGTTTCTATCTTAGTATTATGAATCAAATATTTGACATCTTTTATCTAGACACCACTCTCTAGGAGCCACTACCCCTGTGAATATTATTGTTATCCACCACCAGCTAGGAAGTCTCTACTCACATAACCTTGTAGGCCAACACTTGCTAGAAGCCACCATTCCTAGTAAACCTTTCCCAACCACCCTTGCTCTATCCAACCACCACTAGATGGAGATTCCACTCCCAATATACCATTTTTTGGACACCACCCCTATCTTGTTCAACCACTATGTAACAAAGAACACCACCTGATCAAATTATCGTAGCCATGCTTTCATTCATTTTCAAACTAGACACCAAGGAGAACTTCACAACTCAACAACATACTAGTCCTGCAAAAAATGATAAAATCAATCAATGCAAACATTGCATGAGATAATCAAATAAACACATTAGCAATAACAAAACACATGATATATATCTTCAAATATCCCTTTGCATCATCTCCTCAATCTCTGATCAACATATGTAACGAAGCATGTTAAACACAAAATAAAGATATTAAATTATCCCTTTGCACCATCTCCTCACTCTTCGCTCAATATAATGAATGAAACATGCTTCTACTACCTTCTGCAAGTGTTGATCTGTCATGTCAACTATGAAAGAAATATACATAGTCTACTCCACATACATACTCTATTATTCTTGCACACTCTTCTCCTCCCACACACACTACAAAAAAATAGAGAATTTGTGCCAGATTTAGCACCAGATTTTAGTGCATTTTTTTCTCAATTGAGATGAGCAGCCTGGAGCTAAATCTGGCTTAATTGTATAATTTTTAAAGCATCCTTTTTTGCACCAAATTTCGCAACTTTTTTATGCCAAATTTTGTGTCATATTTTTCACCAACATTTTCATTTGGTTTTGCAATAGGTTTTGCTTTTAGTTTTGTGCCATTTTTTCGCACCTATTTTTGCATCATTTTTTTCTTCCTTTTTTGTGCCATTCTTTTCTTCTAGTTTTTTGTCGTAATATGCATCAAGTTTTAAACCATCTTTTTCATCTGATTTAGTGCCTTTTTTTGCATTCAGTTTGTCTTAGTTTTTTCATCTAGTCTTATGCCATTTTTTACTTCTAATTTTGTACTTATTTTTACATCTATTTTTGAGCTAGTTTTTCTGCCTTACTTCACACTATTTTTTGCATCCAATTTTACACCATATGTTGAATCTATTTTAGTGTGAAATTTTGCATCTTTTTTTGCACCATTTTTTGCATCCACTTTTGCATTTTAATTGTCTCCCTTTTTTCCATCCTATTTTGCTCCATATTTTCCATCATTTGTTGCATCCAATTTAGCATCATTTTTAACACCATTCAATTACATCCAATTTTGCATCCTTTTGAGCATATAAATTTGCATCCTATGTTGAACCATGTGTTGTGTCCACCTTTGCATCCCATTTTGTGTCTAATGTTACGTTCAATTTTGAGCCATTTTTTTGTCTAATTTTGCATTTGCTTTTGCATCAAGTTTTGAATCATTTGTTGCACCTCATTTTGCATTCAATGTTGCATCCAAATTTGAGCCATTTTTGCACCACTTTTTCTACTTTTGTGTCCAATTTTGTACCAATTTTCATGTCCAATTTTGCATCATTTTGGTGTCTAATTTTTCATCCTTTTTGCCATCCATATTTGCATCCTTTTTTCTACCACATTTTTGTGCCCACATTTTCATCTCATTTTGCATCTTGTTTTGTGTCTTTTCTTACATCCTTTTTGCACCCAATTTTGCATCCTAATTTTACACCATTCTTTCCATCTTCATTTTTGTGTCCATTTTTGCATCCTTGTTTGCACCCAATTTGTTATTGTTTTGTATGCCCTATTTTTTTCCATTCATTGTGTCTAGTGTTGCACCATTTTTTAATTCTACTTTAAAACCATTTTTCTGTCATTGTTTGCATTGTGTTTTAATGGCTAGTTTAACATCCAATTCTACTCCCAATTTTGCATCCATGGTAGCATCCGCTTTTGGCTTCTTGTTTAGTGTTTTACTTTTATTTACATTTATCACCCACTTTATGTTTCATTTTACTAATTTCAATTACATAGTGAAAATACTACAGTTTCTAAATATCATTTTTCTCCAGGATTTAATGCACGGTTAGATGGACATAAAACCCTCTCAGTTTATCCTGGAAGACTATCACAAATCGATTAAGATGAAGGTTGTAGGCTCAAGATTCTTATTAGATCAAGATGTAGAGTATAGATTAAGAAAAAGAGAAGGAATCACTGTGAGTCCTCACATGCAAGTCTAGTTGGAGTTTTTAGTGTAGTTGTGAAGTGCTCCTAGATAGCTCCAAAGCTTGGTCCTACACATAAGAGAGAGAACAAAGCAACATTCATAGCATAATATCTTGATAATAGAAACTATTAGAAAAATATAAATATTACTGAATAAATAAATATAAACCAAGATATCATATATTCATTAGTTAAATACAATAAGTAAAGAATGAATAACAAAATATGGAAGGAAGAAAAACTGATATATATTAATAAAGGAGTTGGAGGAAAGTTACAAACATCAGATGTAGTTGTAGCAACACCTCCCCCAACTCCTAGCTCCAAAACTTTCCCTCTCAAGATAGATCTCAACATTGTGACAATACAAGAATTCCCATCCTTTTCTCAATGGACAAGCCTCCAATATATAGGAAATTTAAGGCTATGAAGATTTCCCAAATTCCTCATTAGTTAAATTTCGGCAAAATATTTTCGGTGAATAATGTTTCCTCATATAAAAATGGTATTTTACACTTATTTGATGCTTTTGTGCTTAGGAAAAAGCTTCCCCATGCTTTATGGCTCTTTCCTGCTTTTACATGCTTTTCTTTTTTAGGAAAAAGCTAAGGATGAAATAGATCACATTCCACCGTATGAGTTTCCGAAAGTGAACAAAAGTGTCAAATTCTAGTTAATTCGAGCTTTTTTCCTCATGACTAAGTGAGAATTTCGGTAACAAAAGTTAGATGAGGGTGGCAACTTGTTATAGACTAGGATAATGTGGTCCTCATGGTACATAACTTGTCTTATAGTCTTATATAGTCTAGTAGAAAGGGGTATTTCAACCAACAATGTAGTATTCTCCTCCAAGATGATGAGGAGGTATTTTCATGTATAACACGTTTAAGAAGATTTCACAATTCAAATTGGTAATTTAATATTTGTAAACAAATTTAAGGGTAACTGAAAAAATTCATCAAAAGGATAGCATTATCCTCATATATAACAATTTTCCATCAAAAAATCATTGATATTTTTTCAATATACATATATGACTACTAAATCATTACTTATCACAAATATCATTATTCCAATGTAAACTCAAAAAATTACATCCAAAAGTAGTAATATCATCACACATAATGATTTTCCATAAAAAAGAATTGACAATTTTCAACACATATATAAAGTAAAAAGATAATACTAGTAATATCATCATCTTCTTTAATCAAATCAAATAGGATTCAAATATGTGATTATTTGATCAAAATCTTTCATGAACACTATTATTCTAAGGTAAATTCACAACATCCATCAAAAGATAGTAATATCATCATGCATAATAATTCTCCATCAAAATAATGTTGATAATTTTCAATATATACATAAAATAACAAGTAAAAATGATAATATGGTCATCATATTTAATCAAAACAACTAAAAGTAAACGAATGATTACCAAATAAAAATGTTTCATAGATATCATTATTCTAAGGTAAATTCACAACATCCACTAAAAAATAAGAATCTCATCATACACAATAATTCTTCATAAAAAAATGTAAACAATTTTCAACATATACATAAGGTAACAAGATAGTACCGGTAGTATCATCATCATTATTCTAATCAAATAAAATTAAAATGTTTGATTTCCATATTAAGACATCCCAACTAAATATAAAAAATAACGCATGACTAGCTAGCACCACGGAAATCATAGTCAAAGTCATCCTCATGATCATTTCCGTGATCGTCATCCTGACCATCCTAATAATATCATCCAAATAATCATCACCAACACCATCACCATCATCATCATCATAATCTCTAATATATGATGTAATCTAAACATAGTATGTATCATCATCTTCATGGTCATTACTTGTAGTGTTTTGAAAAAAAAAACAATATTATATGTTAGTAGTAATTCTATTGCACAATATATATTTTTGTTACAATTGTAACCATAAAATGAGGTATGACATAATAAAATTTAATAGTACTAAAAAATAAAATGAAAATATGGTTTAAGATATATTAGAAATCCAACTACAATCACGCTTGTAATTTACATTAAGTAGTAGAAGAATTTTATAATGCATATGGAGTAGGTACCCATTTGTTCCTCATATTACATTGTGAATGTTTCTTATGATGTCCATGAATGGTTGGTAAATTTAGAGTTAGTGGAAGATTTATTTCAAATTACAATTGTAATTCAGATTAGAAATAGAAGATATTTTAACAAAAAAAGAATGTCACATGAAAAAGTAAATTGTTTTTAATGAAAAATAACTCGCATACAATATGAATGTCACATGAAATATTGAGTTGTTTTTAATGCATGTACTTTTCTCTATGATAAATGGATCCTAATGTTTGTTCAAGAACAAATGCTCACAAATAATTACTTCATTTTATCCATTATCACACGTAATCCAGTATACCTACTAATGAAAATTATTCCATTCAAACTGCATTGAACTCCCTAAATATAATGTAAAAGAGAAAAATCCACGACCAATACCATGACCACAACCCCCTCCATTGCCTCATCCACCATTAGAGACAATGAAATTGAAGTTATGACCATGATAGCAACCCCTCCCTTGCAGGATCATGTCCACCATCAAAAGCATTGAACTTGGAATTAAGAGTACTCATGTTTTATTTTCTGTAATTAATCTCTAAGGAATCAAAAACTGATCAATATATCAAGGACTCCATCAAGGAATAGATGTATCACATGCAAAGCTCAATAGGCTTTGCCCAAAGAGTGTGAAATAACACTTATCTTTGTTTTATGAAATAACTCGAACGAGTGGAATGAATGCTGGGAAACACTTACTAGGGAAAGGAATACTTTCGGTTTGTCCTTCATTCTATTATTATTTTTTCTTCTTAGAATGGAGGGAAGTGTTAAAAAATTATAAAAATTATTTAAAATTAAAAAAAAAAAGATAATATATATATATATTTGCTTATGTTTCAATTTTTTTATAATATCTATTTAGTTTTTGGTATAATTTTTTTTTTTTTTTTTTTTTTTTTTTTTTTTTTTTTTTTTTTCTTTTTTTTTTTTTCTTTTTTTTTTTTATATATATATATATATATATATAACAAAAAATTATATTTTGTTTTTATAAAAATGGATTTTTAAACATTCCATTCATGCTAAATTTGTGATTTTATGTTATAAGTTTGAATTATATATAAATAAGTAACTTAATTCCATGTGTTGTGTCACTGGGATGGGTATTATACATCTCTTCCTTGCTAAGTTATAGAATCGGCTTGGATTTTCTTAATGCAATAAAATTAATTATGCTCTTCATTACATCTTGAGATGCTCAACTTGAGCCTAATAAAACAATAAAGTTAAAATAGGTTTTCATTTCTCCTTTGTAGCCCTTTGTCTCCATTAATCTTCGTCTTAATAGATTAATTGTCTTATGGTGGCCTTGAGTGGTCACTCCCATTAGTTGCATGCTTTTTAGTTTTATGTTAGTGAAACTTCTTAGGCTTGATAACAGGTTATTTAATTTATGAAAATGTGTTTTTTTCCATATTATTGTTAAATATTAATATTAAATTTATTTTGAGCATGGTTTAGAACAAAGTTCCCAAAAGGTTTATAGATTGTATTTTATAATGTAATGATTCATTGCTTGATGAAATTGTTTTGAGTAATTTTTTTAATGATTCATTGATTGATGAATTTTTTATGGATATTTTTTTTAGTATATTATCGTATATGTGATGAAGTCAAAAGGGACCTCTTTTTGAGATTTTCATTGGTCAATTCCCATTAAGGCCATCAAGTTCACCAGTCGGTCCCAGGTTAAGGAAATATATAAGTCATGAAGTGGCATTTTCCAAGCACTTAAATATTGAAACATGTTTCTTTTAGTCACATTATGCTTCCTTTCTGTGTAAATTCTCCATGAAAATAATCTCATGGAACATGAGGGTCCTCAATAGGAAAGGAAAACAAAGACTCCTAAAAGAAAAATGGTACACGAAGTACCCATCAATAATGTTGATCTAAGAAACAAAAATATTAAGTGAGGTTTTACCTCATATAATTAGAAAATGGGGGAGGAATTTCCGAGTAGTAGTGATTGGTGCTTAGAGGTACTTGGGTGGAATGGCTATTATTTGGAATGATCAGGACATCAAGGTTACCAATATGTTTACCTCTTTTCGCATTATGACAATACAATTTTAGTTAATTGACACTGAGGACTACTACCATGTAACCAATGCCTATGACTCCAATATCGCAAATGGAAAGCCTCTATTTCTCAATTCTATTTGCAGCAGAAGTAGTTTATGCTCCCCATCTCCATGGATTATTGAGAGTGACTTAAATATTATTAATTGTCTCAAGGAAAATAAACGATGAATCAGAATGTTTACCAAGATATTTTGTAATAGATACCATCAAATCCCTAAAGACGTATCCATTAAATTTCTCATGCAGTGAGTCTCCAACCCACGCATGTGGCTTAATGATATGTGGATCACGTGTGTGGTCACTAACTTAATAAATTGTTCTAATAACTCCAAAAAATTAATTTTTTCACTCTGTCACATAAATTTACTACAGTGTGACACAAGTAATCCAAGAGTAGACATGAAACCATTAGCAGACAAACAATCACTAGATCATCCATTAGGTGCTTAAATGATGAAGTGAGAATGCAAGGGAAAAGATGACTTCATGATTTAACCATCACAAACATGTGATCAAGTGTGACTAGGAGTGTATATATTCATATGTTTTCCAAAGAGGGACTAAATACATGAGTTACCATACATTGGGCTTGATTTTATTTCTTTTTATTTTTCTTATATATAGGCCTTAAGGAATAGGGTTTTCATAAGTTTGGCACAACTCATCGATATAACATTTACATGAATTTTCACTTCAACCTTAGAGTTTAGAATTAGATAAATCATTATGGTGTATCTCTAATGATTTTGACTTTCACTTTTTTATTTTCTTTCATCACAAAAGATAAAAGGGGAAATATTTTGCTACAAATATATGAATGCTTAATCATAAAGGTGGCATGTGAAGAAAACAAATTAGTGATGTTGCTCTCTATAAAAATGATGGGTATTCTTGAGAAAATCTTATGTGTGTGGCTATCTCCTCCCTAGTTGAGAGGGAGTGAGGGTGGACACCATATTATCCATGTGCTATGTACTATGGCCAGGACTAACAGTTGTAAGCCTAGTAAAGGCACTAGTAGGGAGAATGGTGGATTGGATAAACATATGGGACCAATATTATTTGATATTATTTTCTTTGACTAGGACTAACAGCCATAAGTACATTAATCCAACATAAGAATAGTCATGAGGATTGACATTTCCTGGTGTAAAATATTATGATAGTGGATTAGGAAATGATCATGTGAGGACATACCTGGTGAACATCTTGGTGGGGTAAGTTCCTAGAGAGGTAGTGGTGTCCAAATTTATTCCTCCCAACATTGTGTTGTGATCTAATGGAGAGATAGAACTTGTTAGTTAGGGTGTTTCTATTTTGATAATGTTGGCTATAATGATGTAAATCATCATTGATGCTTATCAATCCAGATCCCTTCTTATATAAATATTTCAACTTGAGAATACTTTTTTGTCTCATTATGAGTGACTCCCTAGTTTAGAGGGAGTTTCATCATTGTCACCACCATCGTCATAATCATTATTTTCATCATTGAATTCTCGTCATAATTACCACTCATTTCCTCATCACAATTATCATGATTAAGGACATTGTCATCAACTTTTCATAATTATAGGTGTCATAAGAAATATCATCAACCCAAACTATATTAGGAGTGCTCAAAAAGGTTTGTTAGGAAACATGATATATGCAAAAGAAATAACAACTTTATCTTTTAGAGATGATCGACGATAATCATTTTCATTCTAATTTTCATCATCCCCATTATGATAATTAATGTAATTTCTATCATCATTGTTGTCATCTTTGTCATGAACATCATAATAATCATTCATGCCATCATTGTTTTTGATGATGACGAAGATGAAAATAATGATAATGATGTTTATATGATGATGAATTGGAAGACAATGCCAAAGATAATAATTATGATTATGACCATGAAAACATTTAAAAATTGGGAAGATTGGCCAAGGTCATTAGCATCATAATCATCATTGTCATTTTAACCCACATTGTCTTTATCATCATGTCCTTATCATAATAATCACAATTCATATCATATTCATTATCATCATCGTGATAATTATTGACATTGTCATCAGTTGTTCATAATTATCAATGTCATAAGAAATATCATCATTGCAAAAATTATCACGAGTGTTGGAAAAGGGATGCAAAAGTGAACAAAAAAATGTGGGAACAATAGACATAAAATTGGATGAAGAGTGGAGACAACATAAGTAAATGAAAAACAAGATAGAAAAATTGACACAAAAATGGATAAAAAAGTAGATGCAATTGTTGAAGCAAATTTGGTCACAAATAGGATGCAAACATGGAAAACGTGGAAGAAAACCTGGGTGCAATAGTATGCGTAAAACTTAGTATGAATTTTGGTGAAACAAATGTGGATACAACAATGAATGCAGAAAAGGACGCAAACTTGGATGAAAAAATGGATGTAAACATGGACCAAACATGGGTATAATAGTGGACACAAAATTACATGAAAAATTGGACACATTATAAGTGGATGTAAAAGTATATGCAAAATGGGATGCAAAAAACATAAACAATATTTGATGAAAACTTGGACACAAAAGAGGATGAAAATATGGATGAAAAAGTGGAAGAAAATGTGGGTTGCAATGATAGGCACAAGATATGGAACAAATTGTGGCACAAAAAAAGTGGATGTAATAACAAACACAAAAAAAAAAAGATTCAAACTTATATGCAATACAAGATGCAATAAGGGATGTCAAAATGGATGCAAACATGGGCACATTAAAAGAAACAAAATTGGATTAAAAATATCCATGTAATGGAAGTAGATGCAAAAAAAGATAAAAAATGAGACGAAAAACCCAACACAAAACTGGGTGCAAAAATAGATGCAATATTTGATGCAAAAGAGGATGAAAATATGGATGCAAAATTGGAAGAAAACATGGGTAAAATAGTAAGTACAAAACATGGCAAAAATTGTGTGATAAAAAAAGTGTTTGTAATGATAGATGCAAAAAAGAAGAAAATTGAGATGCAAAAAGGAATGCAAAAGCAGCCGTAAACATGGGTGAAACAATGGATGCAAAATAGGATGTAAAAGTTGATGCAACAAAATTCGATGCAAAAGTAGATGCAATATGAGACACAAAACCTTATGCAAATCTTGACATAAAAGTGGATACAAAAGGGGATGCAAAAATAGATGTAAAAGTTTATGAAAACCTAGTTGTATATAAGGATGCAATCGTGGATGCAAATTTAAAAGCAAAAATGGGTGCAAATGGAGGTGCTAAACTAGGTGCAAATTATGGCACAAGCAAATTGGATGCACAAGTGGACACAATAAAAGATGAAAAAAGGATGAAAAAAATATGTGAAAAATAAGTTGTAATAGCGGATGAAACAAAATTAGATGAAAAACGAGACAAAAACCTTGATGTAAAACTTGGCACAAAGGTGATGCAAAAAATGATGCAAAAGAGGATGCAGGAGATGATGCAAACGTTTATGCAAGTGTAGGCACAAAAAGTGGATGCAATAGAGGTTGCAAAAGTTGGTGGAACAAATTGGTTGCCAAACTTGATGAAAAACATGGTGCACAGGATGGCACAAAACTTGGCATAAAACCTGGTGTAAAATCTGGTGCAAAACCTATTACAATACCTAGTTCTAAACTTGGCATGAGACTTGTTGTAAAACTGTATGAAAAAATTGCATAAATGTTTGCACCATATTTGATAAATGGACACAAATATCACCAAAAATGGGCTCTAGACGCAAAAAAGGAAGAAAAAGGGATGTTAACATAGGGTTTTGTTGTAGTGACACTAACAATACCTCTAACCTCTCCAACGTGACGATGTCTCTAATATATAGATGACCTAATGTGATTAAGAGAATAATTACAACCAAATATGGAGAGCCAAACACTCTTATTCACATTTTGCAAATTTTCTCCTTGACTTGATCCATGATTATGTTCATTCAATGAGAAATATTTTCAACTGTAATTAACTTATAGATGAAAGGAGACTTTCCTCAATTTTTTTTGCTAAAACCCAGGTGCAAAGGCATAGTAAAAACCAATAGAATTTTTTAATTCTAGACACATTTCAGGAATTTCACTTTCAAGAATCTTCCTTGGGATAGTATGGGCATCCCATAAAAATTATCTTGGATCATATGGGTTTCCCAATAGTGATACCTTAATCTTCTCTCTATGGACATTTAGATCCTAGAAAAGGTAACATAACTTTTGATCCCGGTCTCCTTGTTCAACCAAATTTTGAGTTCAAATTCAAAAGTGTGTTTGGAACACAATGACAACCTTCCATAAGTAAGTTGACTTCATGCAAACATTTTGAAGGCATAGAAAATGTTAGAAGCGACTAGCTTCCCAACCATTTCTACATCAAGTCAGGATCATGAAGACCTAGTAAACCAAACATCTCTGCATGGATCAACATCGCTGCATCAAATAACAATCACGTCAACATATCTACATCAGATCAATGATAACTCACCTCTAGCTAACCTTAAATCATGTGGGCCACCATCACCAGGTTGACGTCGATGATACGTCGAATAATACTATGTCCTAATTGACATCAATGTTAACACTACAATTTTGGCATTCTCCCCCTTTGGCATTGATGTCATCCTCAACCTGATCTCCGTAATGTTGAGGTTGATCCCATCTTCATACTCTATCCATAGTCCACTTTGTCTTCCATGTCCCTATTTTCTATCCCCCTTTGACATAAGTGGTAAAGGGAAATACCAACTTTGAAGAAAAATGGCAATAATGTGAGGGATGAGATAAGTAGGTACCCTATCATTCTCAACACCATGTGGATACTAGGCTAATACAAATTAATGAACCAAACTTCTCTATCATGCAAGATAAACATGAAAAATAATCAACTCAACTGCCAACATGTCTTTAGCCAAGATGATGCATTCTCTCATGATGAACATTTTACCACTAAGCATGTAATGGGGCTACAAACACACCCTTTTTGTTGTTGTAGAAATACTTCTTCTTCTCTGCAATAATCCTCCTTGCAAAGTGCAAGAGACTACCCCTTAAAAACTAGGATCCAACTAACTTTCAGCAATGATATAAAATGAAGTGCCATAAAAATAAAAGTATTCGTGGAGGAAATGCATGGTAGTGATAAGTATGTAGGACTAACACGTGACTCCTCAATAAGAATACCTATCACCAAGAAATGACTCAGTTGACCCAAGTTTACATCATTCAACAAATGTAATAGGGCTACATCAATGATATATAAAATATGATATGACTATGACACCCATTAACCCATACATAGTTCATTTGACAACTTTTACAATACATGTTACACACCATGGGTCTCTACAAGGAAAATCCACCAATAATAAGAAACAATAGTGATACATGGCTTCTACAGTTGTATGCAAGTGTGTTCTCTTCTATGCAAGTCCAATACCATGATATTTATCAAATACATAGAATCCAAGAGAAATGATATAGGATCTATATTGAGTAACAACAATTGGAGTGCTATTCATGGCATATTATAGTGCATGAATGCCCTCAACATCCTAACCATAAACAAGGATCTTTCCATAAACATGTGTGTAGCTCACAATGAAATTTCTATAGAAAAACCATGATAATGACCAAAAACCACCATGCTATACATAGGCATCCATGGCATAATCATATGACAATAGAAACATGAATACCGTGACATAGACACAATAAAATATACATCCTCATCATCAATGGACAATATATCATCAGAGAGGCACAAAATCAAGAGACATACTCTTCTATCATCAACTCTAGATTCATTAAATAAATAATAAAACAACAAAAGCATCACTAGTAGTACATAAGACATTATAATAGTAATCTATCCAACATCATAAAATCATGTCCAAATAAATAATGCATCTAAGAATCAATAACAAAGAACTAGTCTATGAAACAACAAAAAGGATATAATCTTTTGCAATATACGCATTATTTGCAACTCATCAACTCCTTGGTCTCATGAAATCGATATCAACTAACTCTATCTTAAACAATGATACCAAACTTCCTAAGTAGCAGAAGCATTAGAACCAAAACATCATAGGAAATGACATACTCTTATGAGACTCATGCAACAACAAACTCTGTCCATGATTAAGTGGAAATATACTTATAATCCAACTCCCACAAGTGCATAATCTCATCACAACCCAACCATCCAAATGCAACAAATATCAGCAACAACATGCATCACCATCTATATATATAAGACATGGGTAACAATGTGCATAATATAAATGTGACAACTCCATGACTCCATCATTTGATCTCCATAGCAGCTTCACATGCATGAAAATACATGACATAAATGTGATCTAGCAATATGGGTACTAGATTCATATCATCAAACCATACTAGCTCATCCTACTAGTAGTATGTGAAAGCAACAAAAAATTCTTCTCAATTGCTTCATACAATAGACAATGTCAAATACATGCTTGAGGAGCTCCTCTACCAAACACAATGTCAAATAAGAACATAACATGAGGAAAATAGCAAGCTCCTCCAACCAATGTCTCTTTATTTTTATGCTAGCTAGAAACCATGATGGCATCGATAAACCAATGAAACATCAGAATCATATAAGATGCCATCATATAATCTATACACCTTGGAAAACTCTCTCATGCTCACATCACAAATTATTGATCAAAATAGCTACAACAGATGTAATGTTAGTAGCATAAGATATAGTATCACGCATTAGTTAAAATGGTATGGTTGTCATGTCCCAAAAATATCATAAAAATTGACATATAGTTTTTCCCTAGCTATCAACAAAATATATTTGTGGCTAATCCAAATATTGAAAAAATGAAAATAAGAATAGATTAGAAATAAAACCAATATTTAAAACCTCATGTATCTTCCCCTCAACACATATCTTTCATTATATGTATATTTTCCTTCATGCAATCTCTCGAATATGGTTGTACCTCCAAGAATCTATATGCAACTCAAGATACGACCATATGCTCCCACTGAGAGCAATCATGCCTCAGTTTCTAGTGGGAGTCTCTTACTACTTGTTTCTCCTCAAAATTTTGATATATTGAACTTTGACATGGACAACACATTGTTTCATCTCCTATGGATACCCTTGCATTATTTTCGCCTTTTAATTGGATCTCTTGTAACACATGCAAAACTTGCAATGTTTTTCCATATGGCCAATATTTCCACACACATAACACTTTATGTGACTCAAGAATGGTGGAAGTGACTCATATATCCTATTAATCTTCTTTCTATTCTTTTCATATGTCATGCACTCAATTACATGAGAAACAAGAACAAAAGAAGGGATTATTATACATGTTTGTAGATGAAGTTTGTGTACAGGGAAATCTTCTTTGAATGCTTTCTTGAGGAGGTTTTGCCTTTTTTCTAGAGGACTAGGTATCTTTCCATGTGCAACTTGTTTCTCTCTGCCTAGGTTTTTGATAGTTAAAACATTTAACCTCTCTCAATGGTGCAAATTCAACATTTTTCTTTGGAATATTATTTTCCTTCTCACTTGGCTATTGGTTTTTCTTATTTTTATCCTTATTTTCGTTGCTACTACTCTTTCATGATCTAATTGCATATGCGTTTGCACTAGGTTTTCTTCTTTTTAACTCTTCTCTTGTAGAATCTACTTCAATTTTAAATATTTGGCACTGATATTCCATTTCCATGTATTGCTTCCTCATTCCTTCTTCAATTTTCATCCTCCTATAGTCGGGTTTTCAACTTAGAAATTTCTTGCTTGAAGTTTTTCTCTATTTCTTAAAAAATTTAAAGAAATATCTTGAAATATCTATTTTCAAGTGAGAGCCTTTGTACTACACCTAATCTCAAGAAAAGTTGAGTTATATATTTAACTAGTCTCTCCTTTTCTCCAACAATGCTACTAATTTCTTATCCAAAGGGGTTACCTCCCCTTCTTTCTGAAGGATCAATATTTACCAATTAATTATCACCTTCTACCCAATTAATCCCAAGAGCATCATCATCATTGCATGCACATGAGGAACTTGGTAATTCTTCACCATTCTCAACCAAAAAAAGGAGTGGCTCTTTTGTGAAATATTCTTGACTTGTTTGCTACTCTTCTTCTTTCGAGACATCTAGTGCTTTTTCTTGGTCATGGTGCATGATCTACTCTCAAGCATTCAAGCTTCATTGAAGAGAACTTGGCTTTGATACCACTTGTTAGAAATGTGCATCACAACTAGCGGCGGGTGAATTAGTAGTGAAGGCACTTGTATGATTTTTAACACTTTTTGCCTAATCACTAAACCACCATACACATCATAATGTCAGTAGATAGATGTAGCATAAATTAACATATAAGATCCATGAAAAAAGTCAACACGCATGCACTAGGAGATGTAAGTATTTCTGACAAAAAGACTCAAGAGGATAAAAACCACCTGCTACTGTTGTGTTTCTTATTTTTCTCTTGCTATTATAAATCAAATATTTTACATCTTTCAGTTGGCCACTACTAGCTAGGATCCACTACCCCTATGAAAGGTATTTTTGGCCACCAATAGTTAGGATGTCCCTACACACATGACCTTCCAGCCTATCACCTGCTAGAATCCACCACTTGTAATAAGCCTCACCCAACCACCATTGGATTATCAAACCATCACTAAATATAGATATCATTCCCAATATACCATTTTATGGACACACCAACAAGCAGCCACCACCCATGTCTTGTTTAACCAATACTGAATAGAGGCCACCAACCCTTCGAATTCTTGTATCCACACTTTCATTCGTTTTCAAATAGGTCTCCAAGGAGAATTTTGGAGCTCAATAATAAGACATTAGTTCTCTACGAAATGATAAAATCAATAAATATAAACACTGCATGATATAATATGATAAATTCATGAGAAACAAAAAAACACATAAGATAGATATTCAAATACCCCTTTGCACCATCTCATTGCTCTCTACTCAATATAATGAATGAAATGTGCTTCTACCACCTTCTGCAACTATTGATTTATCTGTGCTGCTCTTCATGAAATCTATGTAGTCCACTCCATTTGCATACTTTTCCCTTCTTACACACTCTTATCATCACATAGAATAGAAATACATAAACCTCTCCAACATGAAGCTCTTGCCAATACATAGATGATTTGAAGTGATTAAAAAAATAATTACACACATATATGGACAGTCAAACACTCATGTTAATATTACAACATTTCTCTCCTTTTCCTGATCCACTATTATCTTCATTGACTGAGAGATATTTTTCAACTTTAACCAACTTTTAAATGAAACACCACCTTCTTCCAACATTTTGCATGAAATCCAAGTGCAAAAACAATAGTAAAATCACAAAGAATTGATTAAGTGCACATACATTCAGGAATTTCACTTGCAGTAATCTTAATTGAGATAGTATGGGAGCCAAGAGAAATGTTCATTTGGATCACATGATCTTCCCAAGAATGATAACTTAATCTTCGCTTTGTGGACAGCTAGATCCCAGAGAGGATAACATAGCTTTTGATCTTTCTCTCCTTCTTCAACAAAATTTGGAGCTTAGCTTCAAGAGTGTGTTTGGAACATGATGAAAAAATTATATAAGAAATTTCACACCATGAAATTCTTCTAAAGGCATAGAAAACATCATAAGGGACTAGCTTGTTGACCATATCAACATCAAGTCAAGATCATGAAGACCTAGTTAGGTAAACACCTCTTCATGTATTAGTAGTGTTGCATCAACATTAAGATCAAGTAAACATCTTTGTGCTATATCAACTATAACTCATATATATATGGACATAAATCGCAATGGATCCATCACTAGGTTGACATTAATGATAGGTGAAACAATACTAAGTCCATGTTGACATCAATGCCAACACTAAAATTCGAATGCTAAATACTCACACAGTGGCTCCTCTTATTGTCTCAAATAATGAAATAAGTGAAATAATATTTTCTTCATAATAATATATTAACATTTAAATATTTTAGCCAAAATTATTCTTGGCACCACAACTAATACTTCCACATTATTTACAAGTAAATATAAATAATAATGTTTGCAAGAAGTAGTTGCACAAGGGGTATTTCCCTCCTTGAATTAAACAATACCTATAATGTTTCTTCTGTATTTATAACTCTAAAAAGTGAATGAAATGCTTATCACATTTTTCCTCCACTACCCAAGTATCCTACTTTACGATGAAAGGTTTCCATAGAACTTTAACCTAGAAATGGTTCGATTCCAAAGTAAATCTCACTTATGTTTCAGATTTATATTCAACTCCAGTATGTCTTCACACATGCTAAGAATACATTGTCAATTTTCATTCATGTTCCCAATAACAATCATAAATATCAATATAAGCACATCATCCAGAGTAATTAACACTAATATATCATCTTCTACATTTATCTAAAGGATATTCCACGTAACGTGGAATTCATTAAATTATTTTGTTGAAAATGTGAAAATTAATTGCCAATTCGATTTACACCATTCACATAGTGATTGTAACGTTTTGAAGGACTGATTAGTTACCTTTCCACTCATGATGGTTGATCTGGGTATGGGTGTGAGAAAGGACTCTTCCAAGACCTTTTACTTTTGTGATGTGTTAGACTGCATTTTTAAAAGAAGATAAATGAATACATATGCATGATGTAAAGAAGAGGAACATTCCATTCATCAACACATGAAAACATAAGCTGCTAATAATGGAGTTTGTCAAGGAGGGACTACATCTCCGGGCCCCAATGTCAATATGGTGTAGGCCATTGCATTAAGTGTTTTCAATAGTGATGATGTACAGAAGATGTGACATCACTACTAACCAAGGAAATGCTCTTATATGTTTGTACTTGGTTGAACTTGTTGAAGATTTGCAG